>JAWDHC010000296.1:0-34652 GCA_036172615.1 Curvularia verruculosa
GTAGTCGAGTAGTAATCGCCAGTAGTTGATTGAGTGAAGAAGGTGCCTATCTACTCCAAAAGGAAATCCCAATATATACTAAAAATCAAGTCACGTGCTACCACTCCGACAGCTGCTACACCACAATATATTACTTCTAGTGGGTGCAGATTGTGTTAGGTTGCGGCAAGATATTTTAGAGTCGCACCATTTTCGTCCACAGGGTGTTTGGTTACAAGGGTCAGGTACGCTTGCGCAGTCCTTGAAGTCGGGGCCATTTAGTGAATCGTCCATAGGATCCCGGAGAACTGTTGGGGGCTGTCAAGCCAACAAATGTCTCTGTTCTAGGGGTTCAGAAGAGTAAACCGCTGAATCACATGATCGCGCGCACATGCATGGGCACGCAGGTAGGGCAATACATTAAAGCATGAGCCCTGGGCAAGTTAGGAACCGTATACAATAGATTTATCTTGGATAGAAGATCTTCCTTGTTGAAATTACGCTACTACTTATGATACACGTCGTGTTAAGATGAGAGATATTACAGAGTAGGCTCTGCCTATCCTATGAATGAATAGTGGGCGCTAGGGCACGGCAAGGACACCATAAGCTGACCCTGCATATCGGCACACTTCCATAGCTCAAGCAATACAATGACTCCTAGCACCCAACAGTCTCCTACCTGGGCTCGGCCCGTAATAAGAGAATCAAATGTGAAGGGGAGTGCGCCTCCTCCTAACGTTCATGTTAGCGACACAATTACGAACGGCATACGCATCAACGTTACAAACACCAACGGCACACATGAGAATGGCATATACACCAACAACACGTACACCAACGGCCCCCATAGGCACACTGACCAGTGCACTGCCAGGATAGATGATGGCCTATCTAATGGCGCATCTGCATCGGCGCCAACGCAGAACTATGAGCCTATAGCGATCGTTGGTTGCGCTATGCGGCTCTCCGGCGACGCTGACAGTGGAGAAGCGCTGTGGAATCTGCTTGATGGTGAGCTCGATGGCCGATCCAGAGTCCCGTACGATCGTTGCAACGTCGAAGCTTTCTACGGCCCTGGTAAGCAAAATTACTTAGCAACAGAGTTTGGGTAAGATGCAACAATTTGCACTAACAAGGCGTTCAAGTGGCTGGTTTCGAACTTGTGTGCAAGCACCTTCTGGACAATCTTGATCCTACCGAGTCGACATTTCTTTTTGGTCAATGTTGAAAAAGGAGATTGAAGTCATGGATCATCCGCAAGGTCTAGCCCTTGAAGTCTATTACGAATATCTGCAAAATACGGGAGCGAGATATTTTAGAGGTAGCAATATTGGCCTATGCTTTGGCACATTTGGAGGAGTAAGCATATGAGTCGCTGTCAATGCTTAGTTGAAAGCTAGCAGCGTAAGAGACATGGGACTGGGTCGACATGTAAATCAGACACAGTTCGAAATCAGGGCCTTACCGTGTCACCAGTTATGGAGGTTTTGTGATTGTAAGCAGATTCTCCTATGAACTTGGCCTCAAAGGACCATCTTAGGTGCATTCGAGGGAAGATGGCGTTTGGAGACTGATTGTTTCCAGCATGGTAATCCGAAATGCTTGTTAGTCGTCATTGGCAGGTCTTCATGAAGCCTCTTTGGCTATTCAGCGCGGAGACTGCCAAACAGTTATGGTCGGTGGGACTAGTCTCATTCTAAATCTGTGCATGACTACCGCCATGACTGAGCAAGGGGATCTTGGCGTCTGATGACCCATGTAAAACCTTTGATGCAGGTGCTGATAGGATGCTGATGAGTATGCTTGAGGTGAAGCTGTAGTTGCAATCATGGAGAGAAGGTTGTCGGACCTTGTACGCGACAACGATCCTATCAGAGCCGTTGTGCAATCTTCCGCTATTAACTCGGATGGTCGAACTGCAGGCCTTTTCTTGCCTAATTCGGTAAGCGATGAAGCTCTCATGCGGCAGACTTACGATATGGCAGGCTTACCATAATTTTAAACAGCGGTGATCGAATGCCATGGTACAGGAACTCAGGTGGGAGATCCTCTCGAAGCTCCTGCCGTAGCAAGGGTCTTGGGAGGTTATGATACTTACATTGGCTCAGTCAGTGATTCCATCTCAATTATTCTTGACAACGAGAATACAGCTCAATTCCTTGCCAAGGAAACCAGTAATACCCTTCTTGGTTTCCTAATGCGAGATACGGAATTTTTGGAGCTCAGGGCCTCGTTCGAGTCAATGGGCATTCATTCCTTGGTGGTTACTGAGTTGCGCAATTGGACGCGCCAGAAGATCGGAGTTGAGATGCCAGTTCTGGAAATCATGGGGGTCGCGAACTTGATTGGGCTGGGCAAGTTGACAGCCGGGAGATTGAAGAGCAACTACACGCAGAGTGAACACACTGAGTAAGACCAAGGCGATGATGACGGTCAATTCTGTTTCGATACTAAGCCAGCTTGAGCGATATAGGTCATTAAGCAGGATTGTTAACAAAGGATGTTGGGAATAGTCTAGCTCCCTGTATCGGTGATTCTGTTTCGTAACATTTCAATCATATTTTCAGCATCTTAGTGATTGTATATGAGACGGAGTACTTCCATGGCATTTGAAGATGATTGTGTGTAGTCGTAAGCGTGAGGAATTGGGGTATTGAATAGGGCATCGAACGCTTTGATGACTCCAAGCCTCGTGCAGGATCCTTGAAAACACAGGAATCGCTCTAGCTACCAATTTCTCGAGAGCAGGAATTCTATTGCTAATTCTTCCTAGACAATTGCGCGTAAAAACCTTCGATCCGTACCATCCATACACAATGATGCCGGTATTGATCTTCCTTGACCTGTCGGAAGCCAAAGTTGCGAAGGAATGTCGGCACGAATTTGTAGATGCTGAATAACGCAATATGTTTTCCGATACATGTCCTCGACCCGCCGCCAAACTGGAACATCGCAGCTCTCATGTCTTTGAGCTGGTCTGCTGAGGCCTCAAGCCATCGCTCTGGACGGAAGGAATCAACGTCGTCACCGAATATTTCCGGGCGCCGCTGCAAGACCCATGGGTTGCATCCCACAATAGTGTTTCCGGGAATGTACTGTCCACAGATCATGATACCTTGAGCGGGTACGACTTTCTCTTGTGTCATGCCGACCGCAGGATGCAGTCTGAATGACTCTTGTATTACGGCGTCTAGATAAGGCAATCTCTGAGCTTCTGTCCAGCTTACCTTTTTGTTTCGTCGCTCGGCAATGATACCGTCGCTTACGGCTCCATCGATCTCTGCCATAAGCTTAGAATACACATACGAATGCTGCATCAAGTTGTGGAAAATGGCGCTTAGTGTAATCGCTGTTGTTTCTGTGCCAGCAGTAATCATGCTGTTGCATGTAGCAAGAACTTGTCCATCATCCATCAAGTCAGGATGGTCATATTCTGGGATGAAGTCAGATTCACACGATTGAATCATTCCGACATAGACTTACGAGCCCGGGTAAATTTGAGCAGGAAATCATGCGTCATTCTCGATCCTCCTTCGATGGATCCACCCTTTTTTATCTTCTCAAGTTCTTCAGCCCGGTCTTCGTTTTGCTGCAAGGCAAATTTCGTCGTTGGAAGAGACACAGAACCGATCCAACCGCATTGCTGCATCCGCAGTCGAACTGGGTTCTTGTGCCAGATGAGATCAAGCCAAGGCATCTGTCCAATCGGTCCAGCATAGGCGAGATTTGCCGCCATCGACTTGCAGACGTTGCCAACATCTTGGTCTTCGTCAAGGAACCCCATGCGCTTACTCCATGTTAACTCCCCGATAACGTCCAATGCATAAAACTGTAGCCAACGATAGAAGTTGCACTCTTTATCATTATCGCAGTAGAGCTTGAGAGTTTGTTCGACAAAGGCGTCTGTTGTGCTGTCTACCAGTGGCTCATATCCCCTCAAGTTGGTCATTGCGAAGGCTCCATTGACGCAGCGTCGATACTTGGCGTGATAATCTTCGTCTTTCGTACTAAAAAGCGAGTGGATACGCACCCCTTTGGCGATTGGTTGCTGAACAGGATAAAAATCACTCTTGATCATCCCTTTGTTAAATCCATAGATGACAGAAAGGGCCTTGGGGTCAGCGAAAGAAAGCGAGTTCGGTCCTAAACGCACAATGTCGCCATGCTTGCGATGAAGCGATAAGTGCGTAAAATGCGTCTTTCGACTCCAGCTTTCACAGAACCTCCACCAGTCTGTATACGCAGCTAGGAATGGGCCTGGATACTTGCTGAGACCTTCCTTGAACTTTTGCCTAGCGAAGAAAGTGAATATGAACAAAAGCGACAGCGCGGGCCAATGCTTGGCCACAAAAAAGATTATGTGTAAGGTCAACATCTTAGAGTATGTCTTCGAAAGTTGTGTGAAAGAAAAAGACCGATATGGCGATTTAGTTTTATGATTCGGTGTCAGTTATTAGCTAGCTTTCCTCTTCCACAATGTCGAAATCGGCGTAATAAATGCCCCAATCATAGGCTGATGCCTTCTCCATTTAGACGGGTCCGGCACGTGCCATGTGGTACATTCATCTACGAAGCACATTTCCACGGCTTGCAATCTGTTCAGAATGTGGTTACAGACTATGAGGTACCTGGACCTCTTTCTAAAGAAACTTAGATATGTAGTGCTTCTATTTGGCAAGTTTCAATAAATTCTTTAGGCTTAAAAATTGTAACCCACCGCTTTGCGGCCGAATGAGTCTGTACCATAGCGTGGGATTTGGTCACAATCTGTGGGAAAAGTTGAAAGTCAATATGAATATATTTGTCTGATCTGCCTAGCAATCGCTCGGATCTAGTTCTATTTCAATGATAGAATTTGCGCTTCTCGGAGGTTTATGGACACTCGCGATTCGCATGCGAGGATCTGCTTTTTTGATGAGGTCCTCCCAATCACGAGCCTCGCGCTCCAACGCATTGAATTGTACCATCATCTCCATGTCAGAGCTACGGAGTGTACGTTCGACGGCAGAGCCTACGGAATGTGGAGCCTTCCGTGTAAGGTCAGTCAATGATTGTTCTCGCATACGCAACTTCTGGCCATACTCACCGGCATTACAACATCAATAATGATAATTTTCTGGCCAGATTGAAGAACCGCAATGGTGTTGCGAAGCGCCAAAGTGGCATACTTATCCGACCTTTGGGTTAGATTAGATTAGAGCTTTAATACGGCAGGGGAGCCGCGCCGTGCGAAAGTACTCACCAGTCATGCAGTATGTGACGGAAAATGTACACCGACGCATTGGTCACTGGCTGAGTCTGTTTCAAAAAATCATATTCCTGGAAAGTTATTTGGTCGGAAAGGTGTGAGGGCAATGTCTTTCGACCTTGCGCAACAACAGTAGGTAAACTAGCATTGGTATATTAGCGGCATGCCTTCACTGGAGATGAGAGACCTACTCTTGCACTACAACGTTTAGGTTTGGAAACGCCTTAACAAGTGCCTGTGCGGTAGCTGCCATGCTACTGCCCCCGATGTCTACAACAAGCGCCTGGTCACCTAGGGCTTCCCAGTCATAGCCACTCACAGTGTGCTTCAAGTCGTACGGCTCCGTGGCCTGTAACGCTTTCATCAAATTGGCGAATCTTATCTCGCGGTGTCTATTCTCTGGCAATGCCAACAGCTCGAAACGAGAGAGTTCACCATTAGAGTGTACGTGACTGAAAGCCGTCTGATCAAGTTCTTGCGAGTCTTGACCCCATCGATCCAGGGCCGCCACTAATCCAATGGCTGCAGGCCCAGTCTCTTCGGTTCGTACATCTATCCAACTTCTAACATGCTTGGATGTTACAAGCTGTCTACTCGAAGGTGTATGGGCTATGCGTCCGGGGCTCGGCTCAGCAAAGACATGACGCAGAGTGAGATATCGAATAATTCTCTTTAAACGGACAGGAGACGTTCTGGTGACAGAAGCAAGCTAATGGTAAAGTCAACGATTTATGTAAATTCATAGTACCCAAGACCAAGAATTACTGACCTCCTCAATTGCTATGGAACCATGAAGTGGTACAGCTTCAGCAATATTGAAGTGAGAGACATAATGAAGAAGAGAAATATCATGGTAGCTCCAGGCCATCCACATTATGCTCTCTTTAGGCCCAGCTGCGAGAGTCTGCATATCAGCAGTAGCACCCCGGAGCTTTGCTCGAACTTCCTGAATCTCATCTGGGAGTTCGTTAGAGTAGTCCTCCGGACCGTCAAGGTCAAATGATGGCTGTGGTAGTGAACGCGATGCGTAAAACTCGCTGAGAGTTCGGGCATTATTCAATATCTCCTTAGCAAGTGCAAGGAGAGGCGTGCAACCAGAGGAATTGTCATGATCGCTGACTTTCTTTGGAGAAACAGTTCGACTGGACGAGGACGACCTCGGCGGTGTCAATAGATGATCGATTTCATATGTCGGTACGGTTTCAATAGGCTCGGAGTATACAGAGACGTCCTCTAAGCAGTGAAAAGTCATCTTTGCTTAAGATATCTCTCGAGGTAAACCAGTGCTCAGCAGAAAATGGGTAATGCTGTGAACGTGAAATGCAAGTTGTGACAGTGCACTCCGAAGTGAATCAAGTCAAGAAGTTCGCTTTAGCTTCTAAACAAAAGCACATAACAAACCGCATTTAGCGAGCGGTGTTCGAAATGTTGCAGCGGGTTGACCTATGAGTCGGTCCCGGTCAGACTATTCTGTTCTTGACGTATGTGGTTTCCAAAGCGGACCCGACTAGCATCTTCCTTGGCGAACTCCCTTAGATCAAAGTGGGCCTTTTGAACAAGAAGCCTCGGTAGAAATCAAAGTTTGAGTGCACGTAATTTGATAAGTGCTAGAACTTTGATGCTAACAAAATAGTTGCTCTACCTACATTATATTTTTCCCCAGGTAACGAGCATGAGTTACCTTGGTGTCCAGGACTTAGCACAAGAAAGCCCAACCAGCGGTAATGGTAGCATTGTAAAAGCATGTAAGTATTCGTGACAATCTATGAAGCCACCGCCTGTGCAAAATGCCTTTCCTTCAACCTATGTACCGCCAACTTGCCAAGCGCTTCCATGGTATGGCTAGGATCTGCTAGTTCCAGAGTTGAAACTTCGACACCGAATGTTTGCCTCCACCAATTCCTGATCTCGATTGCAACCAATGAATCCGCACCCATCGCTATCAGCGTCTGGCTTTTGTTAAGGGCATCGCTCTCGACCATCAGGAAGGCCGACACGCGCTCTGCAATCTTCTCTGCTAGAAAGTCACTTGTTGCTGGGTCCTCTAGCTTCTCAGGTTGGGCTGATAACGCAAGCAGGAAGCTGCGCAGGCTCTCACTCTCCTGGCCAGAAACACCTGTTGCTGACCCTTGGTTGATGCGGAAGATCGAGACGCGAGGGTCTGCACGCCAAGGAAACGCGTTCTGTGGGTCTGCCAGCGGGCGAGTCATCTCATTGAGGAGTATTGTTTGTGCTGCAGCTTTGTGCTGCGGCCCTGTGTTTACCAAAAATTGTTCAGTAGAGCGAAGTGACGACTGTTGCAGCGACAGTTTGAAGCACTCGAGGAACTCTGTCTCTGAGATGTAACGCGAAATGTTCTTGTCCATGCGCTCAGCAACATCCTTGTTGGATGCCACATAGCCTATATCCCCTATAGCCATTATGTCCATTACTGATGCAGGAAGCCCTAGACCGTGTCGGAACTGTACGAATGCATCCAGATATGTGTTTGCAGCAGCATAGTTCGACTGGCCATATGACCCCATCGCACCTGCGGCAGAACTGCACATGATGAAGAAATCCATATCCTTGGGAAGCAGAGTGTGCAAGTTCCATGTTCCTTGGACCTTCGGAGCTGTCGCAGTTGTCCATGAGCGGTGGTCCATGTTGAGAAAGCCGTTGTCGCACAGTACCATAGCAAGCTGGACTACCCCTTTGATTGGACGCCCGGTTGTGGCAACCAAGCGACGAACGACTTCTGCATTGGCGATGTCGCCTGCAACACACAAAAGCTCGCAACTCTGCTCTTGCAGCTCTTTGATGAAATCTATGTGTGTCTTGCGCGAGCCGGCGCTTGGCGAGACTGCAACAAAATTCCGTGCCCCATGTCGGACCATCCAGGAGATGATAGATCGACCCAAGCCTCCGAGGCCGCCTGCCAGCAAGTATACGCCGTCTTTCCGGAATTTAGGTTTATAACTGGATGAACTCGGGACTAAATCGCTCGCGTCAGCTGGCATCTGTATGCTGATTCTCCCAGTATGGACGCCTTTCTGCATGTACCGAAAAGCTTCTGACACTTCATGCGCATGGAAATTCGTCGTGGGCAGCAATGGGAATATGCTTCCATCCTGTAGCAGCTTCACGATCAGTTCCAGGTATGGCAATAACTCAGCTGGGCTGGTAGCGGCTATCTCGGCAACGTCGATTCCAAAGAAAGCACGATTGCCCGCGAATGGCAACATGGCCAAACGCCCTCTACCCAAAAAGTCTCGTTTCCCAAGGTCTAGCATGTAGCCACCGGATGCAACACACTGCCATGATGCATGAAGAAGCTCACCAGACAGTGAGTTTAAAACAAAATCCACTCCCTTACCGTGGGTAGCCTGGAGTACGTCCTCGACAAAGCTATCATCCCGAGAGTGAAAAATGCGTTGTCTCGGCACATTGAGCTCCTTTTCCAGGAAGTCAATCTTGGCAGGCGAGCCAACTGTACAGTAGAAGTCTGCGCCTAGCCAACGCGCAACATGGATAGCAGCAATACCCACACCTCCAGCGGCACTGTGTATGAGAAGTGTCTGCCCGCGCTTCAGGCGAGCCTTTTCTACTAGGCTCCACATGACGGTCAAGTATGGGATCAATACGCTCGACGCTTCCTCATCGCTGAGAGTGACTGTGCCCGGAATCTTTGCACAGAGAGAGCCCAACAGCTGTACTTCAGTAGCGAAAGTGCCGTTGGGGACGCCGAGGCCCATGACTCGATCCCCTACCGCAATGTGATGAACACTTTCGCCGACTGCTGTCACAATCCCTGAGCCCTCGCATCCAAGACCATGATAACCATCATCTTCCATGTGCTCCGGGTCCATAATGCCCATTGCAACAGCAACGTCGTGAAAGTTGAGGCCCACGTTCTTGATTTGCACTTGAACGAAATCTGGGGCCAGTGGTGGCAGATCATGGCCAGTCCAAAACATGGTTTGCAGGAGACCAGGTTGAGTGATTACAAGGTGCCGGGCCCTCTGTTCTTTAGCATTTTTTGAAAGCTCATCAGTGACAGAGCTCATATGCATTCTACTAACGAGCATTTGGCCATGTCTCCAAACAAATTCAGAGTCCACCTCGGGGTCGTCATGCAAACTTGATCTCGTCTTGCGTGCGGTATCCTGCTGAGCGAGTAGTTGGGCGGCAGCGCGGCTCGCATCCCTGTCGAGACTGTCCAATTCTAATGTTACGAAGTCCACGCCCAGCTCAGCCCTGACACACCGAGCCATGCCAAGTATCTGTCCATATTGTGGATTGCTGCAGCCAATCTGGGCTGGAGGCATAAGCCAGAGCATTATCGACCCTGAAATGTCGGTAACAGTTTTGATCAGGGTATTCAGTGCTGTGGCATCAATGTTGGCGAGTAAAGCGTCACGACCTGGCTCAAGGTCCATGATTGATACAACATGCTGCCCGGAGGGCAGATTGTCTTGACCCCACACGCACTCGTCAATCTCCATTCCTAGAGATACAAGCGCAGCCTTCGCGTACTCGCCAAAGACGCTCTTTTCAGGGCTTGGTCGCAAGAGCGTGACCCTTTCCGGCCCCGATATACTTACTGATGGGCGAGAGATGATGTTGGCGTTGATAAAAAACCATGGGTGCGTATTATCGTGGACGGCTGTTTCGACACCGCTGAAGCCACTCTGACTAAGTTTGAGATCCCATGTCTGTACAGTCACAGGAGCGCGATCGGGTCTTCCATCTTCCACACCTACCCACCAGCCATCGAACAATCCCATAGTCAGATCGATACTTTTGTTGGCTGCAGGCTCCCGTGTCAGAAGCTGTACAACCGAACCAGAGATACTGATGCATTACTACTTACCTGAACATAGTTCTTGCATGAAGAGGTAGCCGTCAGGTTTCAGTAAAGCACGACAATTCTTCAAAGTATCTCCTAATTTGGGCGTGGCATGGAGCACCTAGATAATATGGAAAATTAGCAATTGTATTTCTTGGTTTTGGATGGATGTGCCTTACGTTTGAAGCTATGATTAGATCGAAGCTCTCAGGCTCGAAACCTTGCTGCAGGGGATCAGAGCTGATGTCTAACGTGGCGTACTTCAAGTCACTGTAGTTACTAAATCTCTCGCGACATTGGTTCAAAAATCCGGCAGAGACATCCGTGATGGTATATGTCTGATACAAGCGCTCATGGTGCTGTGATTGGAGCGCCTGTAAAATACAAGCGGTTGTTCCACCTGTGCCCGCACCAATCTAAATTGAACAAATATGAACGTCAGCACGTTTTTCGCAAACGATAACATGGAACTGGATGAACCTGCCTCCAAAATACGAATGTAGGGCCTTGATGCTCCCAGGACCGCAAACCAGTTGCTGATATCGGACAAAGAGTTCGACTCATTGTAAAATCCAGGCAACGCCCCGTCTTCCAGGGCAATATCCAAGAACAACCGCCGGCCTTCAAGTATATCGACAATGTTTGAACAAGCTCGCCACATCATCTCGACTGCATTTTCGAATCGGGTACCTTTACTTCGCCCAAGACATACTTTAATCTCGTTCTGCCGCTGTTCATGACTCATAGCTATCAGCTCAGCAGCATCAGGAATAAAACTCTGCCAGTGCTCATCCCGTAGCTGCTTCTCCATGCTTTTCATGAACATTGGGAAATGAGGTTGTGCGAACGAGGATACATGTTTGGCCTGATGTTGTATCTCGGCTGCGCACATCAGCGACAGGCGTTCGAGGAACATCAGGTCGGCCGTCGCATCGCCAGTCGGGCGGATCAATGTATCATGGTTTACAAAATCAATAGACGGATGCCATTCGAGAGACAGACAGCTTGGACCAGTATCCTTTTGTGCACCAGAATTCGTCATCTTGGCACCTTTCAACCCCTTTAGCAAATATGCCAACTCTCCGTCAACTATGCCATAAGAACTGGTTACTGAAGAGCTCTGAACTATCGCTGATGAAGTACAAACATCCAGAGTCTTCAGGGTGCCTTCTGCGCTGACGTAAAATTGTTCAATAAAGGTGGGTAGCCACATTGAGTTGAATTCGCAGTATTTTCCTTGGGTAAGCGCAATTCCTTGCGACTGTAAGATCATATCCATGGTAGAAGGGTGCAAGGCGTAGGCGGTTGGGTCCGTTGATTGGTCTGCGACCTTTGCGTTGGCCGCTCGATCAACGGGACTTGCCGTGATGTCGTACAATCCCCTGAAAAGGTGGCCGTAGTTGAGACCGACATTTGCCATCGTATCGTACCAACGTTTTGAATCAACATGACGCGAATAGTGCTTGACCTCCAAGGACGGTTTGGGTATAACACAACCATCTGTTACTAAGCCCCAACAGTGTTTTGTCCAAGTACCGTTGCTCTGTGATGCGATAGTGAATTCCCACCACTTGCTTGCAGTTGTAAAAGTCCAGTCTCGCTTACGTAGGGATGTGAGGATTTCCCGCGTTCCCTGCTCGGTGATCAACATTGCAGTGGCGATATGGACTTCTTGGACTGTGTATGAAGCTGACGATGTCAGTTGTCGGACAGCAGCACCTGCCATAGCAATGTATCCGGCAGCAGGAAAAACAATATCATTCTCTACGCAGTGGTCTGCGAGCCACGGCGCCTCACTCAGTTTAAGAAGATTTCTCCAGACTGGCTCTAGATCACTGCTCTCCAAAACGCGCAGCCCGAGGAGCTCATGTTTACGATGCTTGCGATTTCTATAGTCATTCATCAATCGGCTCTCTGCCCAGTGGCTACCATCGTAATGCCATGGATATGTTGGAAGATCTGGCAGTGTAAAGCTGTCAAACGTCCTCGGTATGGCAGGCTTAAGGCCTAGAGACCAAAGTTTGCCGATAGAGTGAAGGAAGGTGTCTGCCTACACGTTGAAAAATGCAGAGGTTAGCACATGCATGTATTGACAAGGAATTCTCTCAAATGGGTTGACTTACAGCGTCTTTGCCTCGCTCAGCCACAGCCACATAGGGCGGCGTGCAACCACTTTCTTGGTAAATCTGGCGGAGCGGACCGGCCAATGCGGAATGAGGACCTATCTCAAGGTGCACCATATCATCGCCAAGGTCTTCTAGTAATTTCAAGGCAGCAGTTCTGAAAAGAGCTGGACGTTCCATGTTGTGAATGAAGTATTGCGGGCCAGCGATCTTAGTCTCTGTTATTTTCCTACCATAGACTGTCGAGTACCAGGGAATCTTGGGTGCCCGTGGTGATAGATGGTGAGTTATCAAAGAGTGGTAGAGATCTGCTACAGTACTCATGTGCGATGAGTGATAGGCCATAGGTACGCGTAGCTGGCGGACGAACATATCCGGTCGGTCTTGCTTGATATTTCTTATGGTGCTTTGCAACCCTGTCAAATCACCAGAAATGGTCACACTTGCGTTGCTGTTATCACAGGCTAGAACGACACCTGGCTGCAGATACGGTTCAACGTCTTCCCGACTCATACCGACTGCTGCCATGCCTCCAAGTAGTTTGTTGTGCGCACAAGCATAGCCGCGATAGTAGGATGCAATAATTGCCTCGCGGCTAGTCAGGGCGCCAGCGGCATAGGCAGAAGCGACTTCCCCACTGGAGTGACCAATAATGGCTGTGGGAGTAATTCCCCACGCAGCGAGAGTATCCACGTAGGCGATCTGAATTGCAGTCGATACTGGCTGCGATATCTCTGTTGAGTTGAAAAGGTCGGTTTCAGCTCGGTCGGCTCTCAAAAGATCTTTCAAACTCCACGAAGGGGGATGCTCCAAACTTTGAAGGACGTCGTCCAGGCCTTGAATACAGACCGCAAAATGCTCATTCTCCTCGAGCATCTCTCGTCCCATACCGACCCATTGAGCGCCTTGGCCAGTAAAGACAAAAACTACTTGATGCATGTTCCTACTACTAACAGGTTTCGAAGCTTCGCTTAAATGTGAACCGTCCACAATACAGTAGGAGGTTAGCTTCAATCGCTCTCGTCGCCAGGCCAGCGTATATACCATAGAGTCGAGATTTTGGGGATGTTTGCTAAGATAATCGCGGTATCCTTTGGTCATCTGTCTGATCGAGGGCTCCGAGTTGCCGGAGAGAAGCAGCAAACGCTTCCCACCCAACCGCATATTCGGTTCGCATCGGGTTTCCTCATTGTAACTTTTGATTCCGAATGAAGCTGCAGAATCGAGAACTATGTGCACATTTGAGCCTCCTAGGCCAAATGAATTGATGCTCATTCGCTCAGGAGCACCGGCCGGCCATGGTAGTGGTTCTGTAGGCACAACAAGATTGCGGTCCCATGGTATCTTCGGATTTGGTTCATTAAATTTGATGTTTGGTATGACAGTCCTGGACTCGAGAGCTAAAGCCGCTTTGATGACACTTGCCATAGAAGACGCTCCTTCTCCGTGCCCAAGATTTGGCTTGACCGACCCAATATACACTTCATCCCCCCCGCCGAAGCATTGTGCGATCGCCGCAGTCTCGAGTGGGTCGCCAACAAGAGTTCCAGTTCCATGCAATTCCACTACCTTGGTCTCTGCCAATGATAGACCGGCTGCGGCGTAAGTGTGCCGAATGAGAGCTTCCTGAGCAGAGGCATTAGGCGTGCCGAAAGTTCGCGAGCCGTCGCCGCCATCCGCGTTACTGTTGCAAGCGCGAATAACTGCCCTGATAGGATTTCCGTCGCGGACAGCCTCATGGAAAGGCTTGACATATAGAGCGCAGACAGACTCGCCGCGTGCAAAACCATTCGCCTTGGCATCAAATGTCTTGCAGTCGCCGTCGGGAGCCAGAACGCCCAGGGCAGACATTTCTATACTGGCTCGAGGGGTTAGGATAAGATTTGCTCCTGCGACAATTGCCGAGGAGCAGGATCCAGACTGTATGGCTAGCACTGCCGAATGCAACGCCCCTGCTGTTGCAGAGCAAGCTGTCTTGATGAGTACGCTGGGTCCCAAAAGGTCGTATTCGAAAGCGATGCGGTTTGGAAGAACAAAGTCTGTTTTACCCATGACTTTGTGAGCTGCAGTATGTTGGAAGTCCACATCTTGCAAATCTTCCCAGCCAGTGGTAAAGTCCCCTACAAAAGTTCCAATGTCCTTGCCACGAAAGTTGGCTTCTCCGGCGCTTTCGAACGCCTCGCGAGTAACCTCCAATAGAAGACGCTGGCTTGGGTCCGTAGATGCGACCTCTGCGTTTGACATTCCGAACATTGAGGTGTCGAAAAGAGAAAGGTCTTCATCAATGAAATATGCATACGGAGTCGCCAGACTTCCTGCCTTTTTGGGGACTGAAGCATTGTAATACGCATCGACATTGAAGCGCTCCTTCGGTACAGTAGTTTTGCCATCTTTCTTCTCAATGAGAAAATTGAGTAAATCTGAAGGCGTCCGGAGTCCACCAGGCAATCTCAAACCCATACCACAGATTGCTATGGGTATATTCCAAGGTTTGACCTCGTTTATATCAAACGCATCCTTCAACCCATTGTGAAGATTGCCATTTGTATTGGTACCGGAACTATCTTGCGCATCATACCCAGTATGGCCATTCAGGCTGCCATTTCGTCTCTCAGTCATATGGCCATTTGCATAGCCGTTGTGCCCATAAGCTGTTGTAGCCACTGGTGTCGAAGCTGACCCGCTTTTTGACATTGTTTCTGCTGGCATAGCCTTATTAGAGCTTTCAGAAGCTTCCTTTGAGACAGTGTGGTCGCTGTTGACATGTATTGTTGCGGAAGTGGTTGATGTGAGCCTTCCAACTTTTGTGAACGTCTAGTGGTGTCGACGAACTGCAAGCCGCTGAGCTCAGTGGAAGTCAATCATTTTCGTAGCTTTCAACATTTAGGTGGAGGCTGATGCCCAGCTGTCAGCTTACAAGTGCAAAAGCAGGTCCAGGGACCCGATTGCTGCCCCGACTATTCAAGCCACTGTTTTGCGGGCAGTACGAGAGATACGCAACGTTTTCAGCACCACGCTAGGACTTTCACAAATTGTCTCGGACAATTTGATTTGGTAAATGATGCATACGATTGATCCTTCTCATATCCTCACTCCATTCTATAGAGGGTGCTTTCCTTGTCCTTCAAGAACAAACTCGAACTATAGAACTCTGAACTGTTTCAAACAATCCTACCTTGACCGGACGTCTCAAATTCAGCTATGGCAATCAAAATCAGTCATTCTGTGGTTGATGAGGGTTTGGTTGATCCGCAGACCCTAGACACGCATCGAAGTGCTTTAGCACAGCCGCTGTTTGCTTTGAATGCGACTCAGATATTGAAACAAGAAAGGAACCTTGTGTCATGGGCCCTCGCAGGAACGTACGACGAGGATACGCCAGTTAGTTTCGCGAAATACAACATAGCGTTGATGCCATGTTCTGACGCAACTAGATACTCGTTGATGCGGAGCAGCCGTCGCGATATTTAACCAAGCGAAAAACCATCGACTTAGTCACCCGTTTGGCTGGCTCATTCGAACCTGGAACGACAGTCTGTGTGCACTCCCCAAATGATGTATGTATACCAAAATGATACACAGTACTATGATTTTACTAACTTGGGCTTCATAGGTCCTGTATCCAGCGATTGTGCTGGCCATACTCGCATCGATGTGCACGTGGACAGGCACCAACCCAGCATCTACCAGTGCAGAGCTGCAGCACCATTTTACCTCTTCTAAAGCTGCATATGTCATCACAATTCCAGAACATCTGCAAACCGTGAAAGCCTCCGTAGATGCGTGCGCTGGTGATATTGAGATTTTGATATGGACGGATATATTGTCAAATGAGAGAAATGGTGAGAGGCTTTCGGATGGTTACAGAACTCTTCATGGCCTCCTCCAGCGTCCACAAATGCAACCATTAGAGGAAAGACTGGACACAATAACGAAGACTCTCCCAGCAACCATCTTTGCTACATCTGGTACAACTGGCTTGCCAAAAATGATCCAACGAACGCACCGGGAACTAATTCTAGAAAGCAAGGCCACTAAGGATCCGCCAAAGCCTTATCCGGTCCGCCGACTATACTGCACGCCCATGTTTCATGCCTACTCATTCATAGACATGACAATCAACTCTATCCGCCTTGGCTTGCCATCTTTCTACATGCGACGTTATACCACATCCTTTGCTCAGAAAGTGCGGCAGTTCTCCGCTACCGAGACTCTAGTGGTACCGCCTGTTTTGATGCTACTATCAAATCAAGCTAGAGCGGATCCAGAAGAGTGCAAGAACATCCAGTCGCTTCGAACAATCATATGTGCTGGCGCCCCGCTATCAGCGCAATTGCGATCCGAATTCACTGATTTGTTTGACTCTCCAATTCGTGTAGTTCAAGGATGGGGCATGAGCGAAGGTGGCTGGTTCACAACTTTTCAGTACCCTGAGTGTGACGACACAGGGTCTGTTGGTCGTCCTGTTCAGGGCTATGAGATACGCACCAGTGGCTTGAATCCTCTGGTTATCGATGGAAACCGACAAGCGTCAGAACTTCTCGTCAGAGCACCACAGATGCCTCGCAGTTATTTAGATAACCCATCGGCTACCGCGGAAGCCTTCACCGAGGATGGATGGCTCAAGACGGGCGACATTGGCTACATTGAGGATGGGAAAATTTACCTTGTTGATCGAGTGAAAGACATGATCAAGGTTAATGGGTGGTCGGTCGCGCCCGCTGAAGTAGAAGCAGCGCTCTATAAGAACCCGAGAGTCCTTGACGCTGCTGTAGTAGGGCATGGAGTCGGCATTGATGAGCATCCAGTCATCTTCGTAGTCCCCAAAGGAGATGAAGTACGACCTGTAGACATCATAGACCACCTGATGCAGTTTGTTGCACGCTTCAAGGTGGCGAAGTCAGAGGTGAGGTTTGTTGACGGTATACCGCGCAATCCAAGCGGCAAGATACTGCGCAAAAGTCTGCGTCGGCAGCTGACATGAAGTATTCCTGAATCATGGCAATGTACTCTCTGATATTTAGTCTACTGCCCATCATGATCAATATGTTTCGAGATTGTTATCACACCTTTCCACCTCCACGGGATCACTCCTGAAGTCCCTTGCACATGTCTACACCTTTAGCAAGATTTTTCAGATGAAGACTTGTAGACTATATATTCAGTGTATCAGGATATTAAGAATGTCTTAACAGCATTGGAAGGTACACGAACTGCACGTAACTCGCGTAGTGGATGTATGGGGGTATATTGCCCTATCGGAGAAAATGCTCAGTACATGTGCAGTGTCCGGCCCCGACTGTTTCACGACATTGAGCCGACTCAATCATTCCGACGTATATGACCAGCTTTATCAACTGTCCTTGAGTCATTGCCACCAAAATTGACTGTGTCATGCTCGTTACATCTCCGCAGACTGCACAATACTGGGAATACCAGCAAAGTAAACTACATTAGACGACAACTAGCATAGGTACGCGAAGTACTATTAAACCCACGCTTTCAAGGATGGCACCGCCAGTCAAAACAAAATTTGCCGACTTTTACCGGACAGACGTCGTGTATTCCACCGTCGCCAACCATAGCCTGTATGCATCGGTCCTGACACCAAAGAGCAGAAACTCAGACGCTACCCTGCTCCCCGTTTTAGTTTTCTGGCATGGCGGAGGGTTCGTCACCGGTGATCGAATGTACGAAGCATGGTGGCCAACCTGGATAATTCAATTTGCAAAATCCCACGACGCTATGATCATCTCGCCTGACTTCAGACTGATGCCTGAAGCTAGTCCTAGTGATGTCTTGGACGATATCGCATCCTTCTGGGAGTGGTACAAAACGACACTTCCTTCGCTCGCCACTTCAGCGTCTTGGGATGTGCGCCCAGATATCAAACGAACAATCTGCGCTGGCCAGAGCTCCGGAGCAGTCATCGGGGTGCATTCTGCGCTCGAATTTCCAGATTTGCAAATCAGGGCTATTATGGCGCTATACGGGCCATTGTGTTTTAACGTTCCGTTGCTCAACATGCCCAAGCCAAGGGTCATTGGAGGTGCAAGACCGCTGGCGCCCCGTCAGGCGGAAGCAATGATTCGATCTTATATTGCGCAAAACAAAGGAAAGACACGCACGTCTGGAAACCCTATTAATGACTGGGAATTGGTCATGACGATTGTGCAACAGGGATGGCTGCCGCGAGCGATCAAACAGCGTCCTGATTCGAGGCTGGACGTGGTTGCCAACTTGCGAGCTAAGATGATGCTGCCGCCGACTTGGGTGGTGCATGGAGAGCTAGATTCCGTAGTAAGTGCTGCTTTCTGCTAGTTGTCATGAAGCCATATGCTGATGATGGAGGATCTAGGTTCCGGTCGAATGCGCTATCAAATTCGGCGAGCACGCAAGAGAGGTGGTCCCAGACACGCCGTTGATTCTATCTTTGCCACGAGAAGAACACAATTTCGACGTAGAAATGAACATGGATGAGGTGTGGATTAGCAAAGGATGTCAGTTCATTGGCTCGTACTGGTGAATTGGCCAACCATGGCACATGGGAACATTATGCAAGTCTTTCTCACCATTTTAAGCTTTATTATACCCTATGAACCGATTTTATTGTGGACATGCGTCTGATATTCAAAGGGACCGAGGGAGGGAAGAAGCCTCTATTGTTATTCACGCGTCATGTTATTGCTATTGTCAACGAGTTTGAAATTGCACTGCAATACTGCTCAGGATGTCTGCTGGTGTGGGCGCAGTGGTAGCTGGTCTCAAAACGTGAGCTCACAATGAAAGCGAGACATAGCATTAGGTGGATCAAGGAGAAAGCGGCCAGCTTCAGCACCGGTATTTGGGCCAGAGGTAGCAGGATCGCATTGGCAGAGCGTCCATAGCTAGCGTCGCCAAAACAACTGTCAAAGACGAAAGCCCAGAAGGCGTTGGTCCGATAGTCGGGATGAGCAGCACACTGTGCGCCACCATTATAGAACCCGCACACAACAACTCAATCACCGGCGAGTCCATCATCCACGCGGGCACTGAGAATATAACGAGCTAGGCTAAGACGGGCTTGCTGTGTGCTGTCACTGCAGTATATCAAGTCCGCCAGGTCAGACTCAAGCACCAACACAGAGGCGGCGGGATAGCGAACCAGATACTTGGCGGCATACTTGGAGATTTGTTTGGGCTGTGCACCGACCCAAGTGCAGAGCACAATGAAAGAGGGTGGTGGTGATGGCCATTGGTAATGCAGAGGTGGCCGGCTCACGGAGCCAGAGGGCAGGGATTAGTCTGGTAAAGCCGTCCGTGTTGTCTGTAGCAGACTCGACGCGCAGCGTGCATGTTGGTCAGGATGCCACCGGGCAGCCATTGTGGAGTACAAGAAACGATGTTAGTGGGGAATAGAGTGGCTAGGGTTGGATATAGGCACATGGGGTACTGGAGTACCAAGGTATCAGGGTATCCTTGCTGCGCTAGCGCTAGCGTCATCTGCACCCAGTCGGGTCCGCCCCACTTTCCGTAGCCCAAATCGAAAAGTGCCAAGCCGTAGGGTCTGGCTTTACTTGACGCGAGTTGGTGGCTGTAAGTGATTTGATAAATTCAATCAACTTCTTATTCTAAAGGCGTCCAGTTGGTACACGTAACCTTCATTTCTTTACCTGAATATGGCAAAACTCGCAGGTACCTACCCAATGTGGGTGCTCGTGTAAATTTTGCCTGTGAGCAAGCTTACCATGAAGAATAACAGACTGGTTGGACATGTATCGGCGAACTGGATAACACCACTTAGCTCATCGCACCGCCCTTGATGCCATCCTTTCACTACGCCCTCGTCCGCGGCGTAAATTTGCACATGATTGGCTTATCGAACTTGGTGTTGAGTTCAATCTTGATGCGCATCGGCTCATCGTCTGGAGCGACACCTGCATATCCGCACCATTCGATCCGTTCAAACTCCTGCACCATCCGCGCCACCGTATACTCCATCTGCAAATGGCCAAAGACTCGGCCAAGACAAATCCGGGGCCCCATGTTGAAGGGCAGATATTGGGACGACGTTGGCATCCACTTTTCCCATCGGTGCGGATCCCACCTATCAACATCAGCAAAGCCCATGACAGCCTCGCGGCGCTGCGAGCTCATAACCGCATAGGCTGGACATTTCTGTCAGTGCTGCATACTCGTCTCTCTTCGCACTTCACCTTGGTGAGGTTGTACTCACCCACTTGCTCGCCTTTGAGCAGGCCCATAGGCTGCTGTCCATCCGCTCCGCCGCCGCTCGGCAGGCACGTGTCTGCTTTGACCTCGCGGATGTTGATTCCCACTAAAACCATCAGCTGATCAATGCTATTGATAGTACGCAAATCTGTTTCCCCTACATGGATGATGGAGCCGCAGCGTCTCCTTGACGGCGTTCTTCAAGGTTGGCAAATTCTTCAGCGCCTCCGCATCTGGGTACTTCTCAAACCCAATCCTACTAGCATGAGCCGACTACAATGGCCAAACATGCATCTCTACTCACCTCTCTCGAATCTCACACTCAATTTTCTCAAAGACGTCTCGATGGCGAGAGAGCTCGTAGATGAGCCACGAAGTTGTGATTGCGACCGGGTCCTGCATGGAAATAGATTATGAGCGAAACACTGCCCAACCGTCTAGCGCTACTTACCTTGCTTGCAAGGAGAACGGCAATCAGCTGGTCTTTGATATACTTTGCACCGACATTGTCAGCGCCCGCAACCCATGTCTCACACTGATACGCACCTTCCGTGCGGGCTGCTTGACAGCCAACGTCTCCATTAGATTCATATTTTGCTCCTTCTTTAAAAGATCCTCTCTCGGTAAAGCCAAGGTGCGGTCAACACGGGTGTCCATGTATGCGTTCAGCTCTCGATACGCTTTCCGGGCAAAAATCCAATCAGGAAAAAGGCTTGCCAATGGGCTAAAAAAATGTCATCAGCGTGCTCGTCGTCCGACATGCAACTCCTGGTCATCGTACCCGAGAATTGTCTTTACCGAAGCAAGGCGCAGCATTTCGTCCATCGCATCGCGGAAAGGCTGTTCCTTTTCAATCAAAGAATTTGTACTTTCGCCATAGAATATATCAGTCACGATATCCAGCTGATGCCGATCAATTACATCGTAGACCTCGAGCGGCTTCCCTTGGCGCAGATGGTTAAACAATCGCTGCGTGTGCTTTTCAGTGATTTCCAGGTCGTTGGGTCGACTCTTAGCCAGCTGCTCCGACATCAGAACATGAACCTCAGGGTGCCCATCGAGCGTCGACTTACATGAGGCCGCAACTCATCTTTGTTCTTGACCCACAATGGACCGTCGGCTGCATTCGCATCAGTTCATTCAGGGCAGTTGTGTCAAGGGCGTGCTTCAGAGACATACTGGCAAAAACAGAATCTCCAAGGATGTTCTCCCAGATCTTATGGGTCCTCTCCCCTTTGCCAAAGTCGCCAAACTTCGAAGTCCGTCAGATATGTCCATTCTGATACATCAGAAGTCTCACCTGTGAGAATTGGATGGCTTTTATGTTGTCTACGTTGTCTGTCAGGATAAGCCTCGCTCCAAGGACGTTAAGTTCGACCGTCCTCCCGGGATTATCCAGCAGTTCGCGTGTAAATTCGAAGAAAGTGTTCTGTCGCATGTGTCGAACAAGTTTGTACAAGATATCCACGCCTAATTAATAGTTCAGCGTTCGATGTTGTGTTGTGTTACCCAATCTGACCCACCAAACGGCAATCTGGCTGGGTAGGCTGCCGCTCTACTGCCAAGCGCGTTTAACTGTTGCACCCGATTACGGCCCCATAGGAAGGTTGCAGTCACCCCTGCTATTACAGCCAACCCGCAAAGAGTAAAAAAAGCAGTCAGACTGTCATCTACGATCCTTTCTAAGAGGAGCATCCTTTCTCGCACTTACAAGGCCCCGCAAAGATGATATTGAGGATGATCAATATGTTGCCGTGATTGCCTACTTTACATCAACTGAAGTTCAAGTTATAAGTCTTTAGCCAATCTGAGGTCGTTTGGCCATTTTGCGGGGGGCTGAATCATGCAAGTCGGAGCACTGCATTTCGTGCCAAGGGACCCGACTAAATGGCAGGGAATGATATCCGCAACTTGTCAGATGTCTAGATTATGCCACCAAACAAAGCAAAACATGTGAGCTGTGAAATATCTCTTTCCTATGCGATGATGGCGCAACCGAGTGATAGAAGTAAAGGCTGTTTAAGCTTGATTGAACTACAGAGCATATACTCAATGAAAGAAAATTTCGAGTGGAGCTTCGGGAATCGAATAGCCAAATATTATCACGTGCAACACTCGGCTAAATACATTAGCCTTCTAAACCGCCCTCAATTGACCCCTGCTGCGCCGTTTGGCAAATAAGTCTTTGTTCTCAGCTTTCATCTAAACCAAGGCTCGACCTTCCGCATAACCAGACATATGTTTTCCTGATAAGTGATTGTACCTTCGATTGAAACACTCACTGCCGATTGCAAAGCATCAACATGTCCGAAGACTCCAACCTTCACAATGGTGTCGTCAGCGACCCTGTCGAGGAGAAAGCCACCCTAGCCCCGGACACGTCGCAAAGCGATGGGAACTGGAAAGCTACGATACAGATCAAATTGATACTCGTTTGCCTAGCGGTAGTTTCCATTGTCGTTGCACTGGACGCCACGATCTTAGTTGCTGCACTGCCAGTCAGTGATGGTGTTCTCCTTAAGACGTGTCCAATAAAAACTGACTGTAGGTTTAGACACTTGCAGCTGCACTTGGCGGCACGGCGAACGAGACTTTCTGGGCTGGCTCAGCATATCTTCTCACCAGCGCAGTCTTCCAGCCCATGCTTGTCGCTCTGTCCGACGTTCTGGGCCGCAGAGAAATCTTGTTCGGAGCAGTTTTGCTCTTCACCGGTGGCTCACTTATATGCTGCCTTGCTAACAATTTCCGCGTACTCCTGACCGGGCGCGCAATGCAAGGTATTGGAGGCGGAGGTGTCATCGTCATGAATTTGATCATCATGACCGACGTGATTCCGCTGCGCTTCCGACCCAAGTACAACGGCATCTCTCAAGTGGCTTGGGCTTTCGGGACGATTGTGGGCCCTATCATCGGAGGCGTCATTGCCGAAAAGACGACCTGGCGGTGGCTGTTCTACCTCAACTTTCCATTTTGTGGCATTGGTCTGCTGATGGTCCCCTTTGTGGTCCGCATCAGTCGAGCACAAAAGTCAGTTAGAACAGGTTTGCTTCAATTCGACTGGTTCGGCTCCTGTTTGTTCATTGCGAGTAGCACATCTCTACTGATTGGCCTTACATGGGCAGGGCACGACTATTCATGGAATAGCTACCAGACGTTAGTACCCTTGTGCTTTGGCGCAGCAGGCCTACTATTCACTGGACTATGGGAGATATGCATCGCCAAACAACCATTCATTCGCAGGACGATGTTGCGCGATAGATCAATCATGATAGCTTATTTCTGCACACTAATACAGGGTCTGACTCTATACGGTGGCATCTACTATTTGGCGTTGCTCCTTCTGAGCGTGCAGGCTCGAAAACCATTGAACGTTGGCGTCGTCATTCTTCCCATCGGATGCGGTCTTGTTCCAGCAAGTTCCCTCTTTGGCCTAGCCATCTCGCGCTTGGGAAAATGGCGCTGGGTTGTATGGGCAGGTTGGGCTTTGAATACGCTTGGCATAGGACTACTAATCCTACTAGACGCATCGACTTCGACTGTAGCCATGGTTTTCATCTTCCTCGTCCTTGGTCTTGGACAAGGTGCACTCCTTGTAGGGCACAACTTCGCTGTGCAGGCATTGGCTACAGTAGAAGATGTCGCAAGCGCGACGGCCATGTTCGCTTTCGTTCGCGGTCTTGGTCTTTGCTTGGGCGTTGCTATTGGTGGAACTGTTTTTCAAAACCGTTTGACTGTGTATCTGGAGGACGCAAGTTTACCGACTAACATCGCCAAGATCGCGGAATCGTACATCACAGAGCTTGTGGCTATGCCACCAATGTCTCCTGTAAGGATAGCCGTGGCGCAGGCCTATAGCAAAGCGTTTCATTCATTATTCCAGGTCATGACTGGAATTAGTGGGCTTGGCTTGATTCTCTGCTTCACAATACGCAGTGCTTCTTTAGACAAGACACTTGCATCAGCACATGAGTTACAGGTTAAAGAGAAGACTTAGAGAGATCTGCTTTTGGGTTGTTTTAGTAATTCTGGCATGAGTTGAATTAATTGTGTTTAAAGAAAAGTAATCACGAGAGAAAAATCCATACAAATCTCATGTATTTTCCAAACTTTTCTCGGTATTTTATTTACTATGACGAACTAGAAACACGTTTTCTTGACAAAAGATAGAGAGAGGCAGAGGGGATTCAGGACTCATTTGCATGCGCTGCTCGTCGTTCAAAAGCTATGAGATAATCTTTTGGTGCTCTTAGACTACTTGTTGGACGTAGATATGGTACGAGCCATCGAGGGTGTTGGGCGGGAAATATCAAGATTACTTATGGGACGAATTTCTAGTGAACTTTTAAAACATTGAGTATGGGGCTTTTCGTCCGGGCATGGCGCTTAATGTTTTGGTTCTCAACATGAATAACTTTTTCGATGGATCTTAATAGATTTCTGGGTATGCAACCTCTTTCTAGTCCCTCTTTTACCCACTCCGTATTGTTCATGACTTTCTTCAATGGCGTCTTCTTCACTCCTGAGCTCGTTTTCATTTTCATTGGGATCATGCAAAGCTAAACAAAGTAACGTAGTTTACAAGCGAGTCGGCCATACAAGCGAGTCGGCCACCCCACCAACTTATGCACCTCTACAGGCGTATAGCTCCACCATATTATGATGATATAAATATATATTAATATACTAGATTAAGTAGTATCTAGAGTATCTTTCTTACATGTACGTAAGTTATGGCCAGTCTCTCTACACTTACTATAGCGCGCTAGAGTCTGGCGGCTAATACCTGATCGCTCTCCACCCTGACGCTCCTTATAAGCAATCTGCTTATTGGCCTCACGTTGAGCAAGTATATTCTTGCTAGTTCTTTTTGTAAGAACTCTACGCTTCTGTATCTGCTTTTTCTTACGCTTTCGACGCTCTGATATTGCTGTATTAGCTCTCTTAAGGCTAGTAATTCGATCGCGTATTAGCTTAGCTAAGAGTATTATCACCTCTGCCCCCTTCTTAAGCTGGCTAATCGCTGTAATGATTGACGCTGGTGATAAGCTTTTATGCTGTCGAACGCGATTATTTATTAGCGTTGATTGAGCTTTAAGCTCGCGTAGGTTGTCTGGCGTACAGGCCTGCTAGGGAGCTTCTGTAAGAGTAGCTAGAGGAGTAGGCGTATGTAGCTGTACGTTAAGCTTTGAGAGAATAGCTTCTGGCTGTAGAGGAATAAGGCCTGCGCCTTGGAAAGCTGAGTAGATATTAGCTGACGTGAAGGATCTATCGAAAGCTGCCTTAAACGCTGGTAGAAACTTAAGCTTAGTAATGTGGTTGATATAGTTGCGTATTAGACTCTCTATCTTACGGCTATACGCGCGCTTTAGCGGCGAGAAATAGCTAATATTAAGAGGCTGAAGTAGGTGAGACGAGTGGGGCGGTATATAGAGCGTGTAGATATTGTTCTCCTTATAGAGCTTTTGGAACTTAAGTGACTGGTGGCTCTTATGGCCGTTAAGAATAAGTAGCCGGCGTGCCCTAATAATCTTGCTATCTATATACTTAATAAAGTGCTTTAGCTACTTAACTTCTAGCTCGTTAGTCGTCTAGCTGTTATCGCTAACTGCGATCGCCTAGTCGCGTGGGATATCTACCTCCTTGTACTAGGTAGATAGGTGATACTTGCTAGTAAAGATTAGAAATGGTGGGATAGACTAGCTAGCTGCGTTAATTCTAGCGATAAATGTTATCTACTCGCGACTATCTGGCTGGATAGCCTTTGGCCGAGCTCTTCTTTCTGAAGCTATAACGATAAGCTGAGTAGTAATCTTGTCTATTGAAAAGCTAGCTTCGTTAAAGTTGTAGATGTTCTTGTTATAGATGCTGTACTTGGCCTTTGTCTGCTCTATAAGCTCAAACCAGCTCTTGATTAAGACTGGATCTTCGTATAGGGCTCTCTGTCTATCGTACGCTCGATTAAAACGCGTCGTAAGACTGTCTGTACGCTTGACGAAGTTGCGCGGCTAGTGGACGCCGACCTGGCTAGCGCCGCGCGCAGCCAGGAGTCTATCGGCTATATCGCGCACAGCTGCGTAGGTAGGCGAAAATCTACGTAGATCGAGATTAAGTATATGGCTGATTATTACCTCCTCTTCTAGCTTGGTAAGCTTCTTTGAGTTGGGCTGGTAATCGCGTCGGGTAGGCTTGCCAGCGCGTTGGTTATTGAGTGTAGATTTTGGAATATTATATGCTGACGCAGCCTATCTAGAGCTACTTAGCTGCTGGCTATGAAGAGAAGAGATAGCAAGAATAATATCAACTTCATTGCGAGATTGTAGAGTACGTAGTGGTAGAGCTATTATGGTGTATAGCTTTCAAAGTGCACAAAGTTGGTGGGGTGGCCGACTCGCTTGTATGGCCGACTCGCTTGTATGGCCGACTCGCTTGTAAACTACGTTAATGTTGTTGCATGGAAGACTGTTTGGGCCAAGGGATTCTCAGGTCCCTATCTATCCTTTAGAAGGTTTCAAAGCACGTCAGTCATCAACTTCCAGCAAGTGAGCGCCCAATGTTGCTTTGTTGGCTGATACGCTGACAGTTGGCAGGAATAGATAGTCGCTTCCGCGTTTTACATACGCTTCACTGTTGATTCGTTTGGAAATGATACAGGAATAGAATTCGGATGACCGTGCTCGCTTTGACGAGCACAAAAGAACTATGATCATTGACTGAAGATTTCTTACGATATCTGATTCACCAAATACTCCCAAAAGCTCAGCATACAAAGTATGTAGTAGTAGACAACTGTTTGAAGATTTTCTCAAGATCATTACTACCCACTGGGCACATAAGGATCATGAGCTTTTTTGCCGCCCTAATCATAGCGACAACATGTCTGTTGTTCCATAATATAAGGGTTTTGGTGTCCTGCGCGATGTTTCAGGGGCTCATTGCAACCTCAATCTCCTTTACAAGCTTTACTAAACAAGGCCAAAGCGGCTTGAAGTTCAGCTCGAACTTGTATTCCATCGACTCCTTCTGATCTTCGGCAATTCTCAGCCACTACTATGCATTCTAAATTCTGCGAACATTCTCGGTGTTGCTTGAGCTGTATAGGTCTGCTTGAGGAATCCAAGTCGATCGGACATTCTGTAGCACAAATGCAACCGCATATTCGAATGGTTTCTCTCTATCGTTACGAATCTCCATGGTGGTAGAATTTCGCTGTTGTGTTGAAGCTGATATGTTCTATATTGGCAACGTTAACTATTAGAGTGAATGGTGGGTAAATCAGTAACCTAGGAATACATGCCTCGCCTCACCGGCAGCGGAGCCTCCAACTACGTGCAGCCCCACATCTATTTTGTGCAACCGCTCTTTTCCTCTTTCGCCATATTTGACTGAATCGAAAGCTAGTGTTCCTTGTAAAAGAATTGTGAAACAACCAGGAATATGGGCAAGAACGTTGGAGATGGAGACGATATCAACCCGCAACTGGGCTCCAGCAATACGAACATCGCAGCCAACAGTAACAGCAACACTGACAACAGCAGCTTCCAGAATGAAAAACCTTTTCTCATCATCTGCGGTATCAGCATCAGCTGCTTTCTGGTCCTTCTGAACTCCACCGTGGTCGTCGCGGTAAGTGATCTTAGGTGGGCTGATTTCGCGGTTGGACTAAAACATGTGGCAACCAACTATTCCAAGCATCACGAGCAGCTCCAACTCGACCCAAGATGTTTCTTAGTATGATAGCGCCTACTTTCTCACCAGCTGCATTGCTCAGCCTTTGTTGAAAAAGATCTACACATTCTATGCGCTAAAAATTTTTCATCTTCCATTCGCTTTCTACGACTTGCTGACACTCTACATCTTGCGGGTCTGATTTGCTATGGGTAACTAAAACTTCATGTACAATGTGATGATCCCTGTGGCGCATAGGCGCAGTAAAAGCTAGACTTGGAAGTCGTATCCTTGCTATAGATTGTGGTTTTCGTCGCCTGGTTAATATCAAATTCAGTGGCAGATACATGTAACAACAGCAAAGCGCACTAGAACTCGTGGGAGATAGTTTTAATACACCCCCTACTATCTCCCATTATATCTATCAGGGTGGGCTGAATGAACTGTAATTAGTTTATAGCGGTAGGTTTGGCGAAGCGGTATAAAGCACATCAGGAAGCACGTTGCATTATATGGTATTTGGTAGAATCAAGGGTTTTAGTCTATTTAAACTTTTTTATTCTTTCAAAGTCTCCTTACCCAAGCATAGCAGATGTGGGTCCTGATGTAAATTAAGTCCACCTCTTTCGTAAGCCCGTAGGATTCCTGAGTTACGTTCTTTTACATTATTGATCATGCGTTCAATAGCATCCGCTGTAAGCGCTTCAATATCCCCTTGATCGGCGGCGTGTGCATCCTTGCGGATCTCATGCAGCCGCTTTAGCCAGTACATCCATCGCCATGGCGTGAATCCAGTTGGTGATCGCATTCCAAGCTCAGACTCAACAAAATCCTGGCCGCCTTGGCCAACCACGCTCGAGCAGTCATTCCAGAAAACGTCGGACAGTTAAATGAGGTTATGGTTGGCCTCCTTAATCCACGCACAAACAGCTGGTAGCAAGTCTGCAATTGCAAGACTACGGATGTCTCGGGAAGGATCTTCTTCATCTTGCTTCTCTACGCTGGAAAGCGCTCGTGACTCCTCCAATGTCGAACGAAACAGAATGAGAGCAACCTGACAGATATGGTCGTTGCATACGCGGGTTGAAGACAGCTTGACTAAGAAGGAGGCAAAGTTAAGACGGTGCACATTAGACATAGATGCGCAGTTGTTGATCCAGAAATCCGTCATGTCTGTAGCTAGGAAGGGTAGGTCGTTCCATAGCGTGCCTTGGACTGTCCTTGCAATGTCGATACCATAGTTGCCCGACACAGGCCTAGTCAGTGGCCAAGTCCCTGAATGCGGACGATATCTAGCACCAGGCGGTCCTGGTCAGCGGTTTCATGCGACGCTACTCGACTAAGCTGGTAGTATATGTGCCATATAGAGTGAAGGTAGCCTTCGAGAGAATCAACTCCATCACCCATGGCGCAGTACCGGTCACTGATGATCCACGTGCGATTAGTAAAGGCTCCTAAGCGGACTTGCTCGATCTCTCCCCGCGCGATGCAATCACGAATATTCTGCCGGTCGTGAGCAGCATCGTCCAATTTGGTGATATCCGATGGGCCCTTTGGCGATGGGCTTAACATCAAATCGCGGAAACCACGCATAATAGAAGATTTGTAGCGTAGTAACGTTGGGCGAATAGGTATAGAAGAAAGTTAGGAGGGACGGGTCGAGAGAAAAGATGAAAAACATGCAGTTTATACAAAGGGTAATCGTAGCTGGTAGGAGGCTTGTGTTGTCTAGTACTTGTATACAACCTGGTAGGCTATTACGCAATATATATTGTTAACTTTGTGGTCTTGCAGCAGGTACGCAGTAGGCATAAAGTAAGCTGACTAGGTACAGTAGCCAAAGTGGTGTAGAAGAGATTGTTTCGTGTTATCACCATCAACCTACTTGGCAAGAAACGTGTGTTATTCTATACTAACCTATTCCATTATAGAATCCATGCATTAAGAGGTTTTCATTGATATTGCGGCATGGTAGTGGATATGCAGTATTCACAAGATGCAGTAATAATGCATATGGCTTTTTTTCATTTTTATTGCAGCACAGTAGTGGATGTACAGTACCCACAAAGTAAGCTAAGAAGCATCAACAATGTGGTACAGGGAAAATCATTCCCTATTGCACCCACTAGCCACCCCGCATCTTCATGTTAACTTCGAGAAGGGCCCGAATAGCCCCCGGGAGGCATTTTCGAGTGATTGACAGTGGCATTTTCAAGCAAATATTTTAACAGTTATTCCATGCAGAACAACCCTTTGTTCCATTTTTGTGGCTCGCGCTCTTTGTTCGCAGGGGGCTTATTCCCTAAGATTTAGCTGCTTTCACTCTCTCCTGTGTACCCACGCACTTTAGAGGGTTCTTCGCAGTGCTTGGCATCAACCGAACAGGGACGGTTTTGATGATGTTGTGATTTATACCACAAAGCTGTCTGGAATTGGGAAGCTAGCGCGGCTGCTGATCATGCAATACGTAGTTGTTGAGAAAAGGGCAGGACACACAAACACACACAGTCCCTCAACGAGTTGGTGTCTGAACTTCAAAACCACTTTATGGTGCATGGAACCAATTCTCTGATCAACTGAATTTTGAATTTGCGAGCTTACGGTGCGAAGCTACGTGACAACTCAACATCTTCTGGTTTCATTCATCGCTCAGATGGTAGCCAGAAGCTGTCTTACAAGACGCTGGAGTTCACTATGAATAGCTTGAGATAGTTCCTTCACGGTCAAGTAGAAGAAACATGCCAAAGCCCCCACAAACTAGTGCTACCTCTAAAGAGGAACAAAGAAACGAGTATCCAGCATCTACCACAGTTACACTTATTCAGTTTAAAGAACGATCCGACTATACATCCGGCAAACTATAGTTTCCTTCAACATCCACCCAAAGAGAAGATTTTATGAGGCCAGGAGCGTTACTTGCTTCGCCAAATCCGGCATAGCCCGCACCTTTGCAGCCAGTTCTTTGTTGATTCCGAGAAATTGCTTTGGAATCAACAACATGTTCAAAAATATCTACACTTAACCTACGTGAGACTAGTTGCACGTTGATTGCGGGTGATTGGTTGGGTGTGTATAGCAACAGATACAACCATGCCCTCTCGGCGCTCATGCCTAATACCAATACTTGTTACTGCTGCTATGTACGTAGACCACGAGCTGAGTCACATTAACATGAGCAACTGATCTTGCAATGCGTCAGCTTACTCATTATTGAAGCGCCCTCCTCGCTAACAAACTCGTTGTCTTGAAGCTCAGTGTCACTATCTGCATGAGCTTCTTCTCCTCCGTCATACTCCGGTATTAACTAGTTAGTTACCTCTCCCCTGTCTCCACGAGCTTTGCGGCGTTGGCGCGACGGCTTGTCATATCAGTCAGAAGGAGCATATACCTAGAATCAAGTGAAAAGGGTTACTGTATATGTACGATATGTTACAGCCGCTGAGAACGTTTACACACAAGGGCCTGTAAGCAGTCTGCAGGGCCGCAACTGAAGCGCTGCAGCGCAATCCTCCTACTGTGCCGCACCCACTCACATAATCTGACTTTTGGACTTGTACCGCTTGGTACTCCTGAACAACGGAGCGCTGTGCATGGAACTCAGGTATTTAGCAACAGGTATTGAGACCTTGTGTTCAACTAGCCTCGCTACATGATCATCGATCCCTGTCTCTCATCCGCAAAAGCTAACCTCGAGAGCGATGACACCAAGAGCTCTACACTATTCCCGTTCAAGATCCATACTCCTGACATTTCACTACATGCATAGTACCATGTAAGGGAATGGTAGCGTTGGATAAACCACCACGTGACCTCCTCTAAAATTGGCTATAAATGTGGGCTCGCTGCCAAGACTGAACCTAGCGCAGGCGGCTGTGCTAACTCCAACCACCCCTTTGTCACCTATCACTCACCACCACGCTCACCCACCACTACCGACATCGTCCTCATCGTCGCACGCTCCCCGCTACACCTACATGTCATCTGCGATCTAAACTTCGGCCGGAAAGTTCATTCAATTTTGTTCTTAGACGGTGATCACGGCGCGCTTCGGCCCTGGCCCACGCGCTGGCTCGCCCAACCCTGCTTTCTGTCCTTTTCCTTCGCCCGTCGCTCGCTATCCATCGCCTGTTTTCGTTGTCCATCAACACAACCTAGACTGATACTCCGTCCACCATCCTTGCGAATCCCACAAGGCCTCAGGACGTTGGCAATCACAGCGCGTTTTGGTCTCGGCCTACGTGCTGGCTTGTCTAACAACTCGAGGGGTGGTTCGCAGCCAGACAGGTGTGTGGTGTACAGCCAGTCACGTTAGGATATCATTGGCCGAGTCTGGGCTGCTTCATACAAAGGCCTGGGGTAGGAAGGCGTCTTGCTTCAACGCGTCTTGTTGCAGGGGTGCAATCTTGTGAGTGCAGTTTTTTTGGTGGTGTTGGATAGCCCTGTGGGTAGATGTATCAGATACGATTAATGCAGTATGAAAAAGAATCTTCGAAAGAATCTCTTGAAGAAAGACGGTATCGCTGCGCTGGCATGCATCACTTCTGCTTCTGAAGATGCCTCATTCCTGCAATGCACTTTCCAAGTTAAACACCAGTCTGAAAACGAACGCGAATATGCTACCTTCTCACTCCAATATAAAACACACATACACGGTATCGAAGACGAGCAGACGTTCGATCTAATCTATAATGCTGACAATCTTCGGCCTACTACGACTAAATGCCAGATCTCAACGTGTGTTCTCTTAACTAAGGATGATGAAATATACATCGCACGAAATGGCCCTCCTAAGATTGGGGTTTTGTCACTAAGTCTTCAGAAACCGTGCTCAATTATCTGCCCCAGCGTGGCCAGCTGTCGAATCCCCTCTCAGCGTTTCGTTGACTTGGCCAAGTCTACGCATATCGAGATTGTGTTCGACTGGAAATGGCTAGACCCTCAACGCGTCCAGTTGTTCACGAAGATTGTTAGCCAGCCCGAGCGATTAAGGGGGTTTGATATTGACCAGAACAACCTGAGAGGACGGCGGCTAGGGGACTGGACCATCTTCAGCCCCGAAGAGGAGAACGCGGTTGTGTCAGAGGAGCCTCCTCCGTACACAGGCCCGGTGCACAAGCGTCCCCGACAGGGTAAGTTTTTTACATACTTGCAAAATGTGTGTTATTTTAGCTGACGCATGATCCTGCAGTCTCGAGCAGCAGTCCATCGCCGTCAACGAAGCGTGTGTTTGTTATACCTCCAGGCTCGCCAACAGAGGTAGCTACGACGGCGTCACCGCCCGACAGTCCAAAACGCCCGTCCTCTACAAGTGGTAAATCACAACGTACAACATGCTTGCACACCGTGTCAGCACATTGTCGCTCTCATAATGAGAAAGTGTATGCGCGTCAGGCCGAAATTGACGCAAACGTCTCATCCGCGGTAAAGGAAAACATCCACAGCACAATACTCGATGTCCTCACTGGCATTTGCACCTCATTTATCGAACCCCCTCACTCAGTTTCCCCATCTTTATCATCCCCTACTGAACTGAACGCACAATCAACAAAGGCGTCTTCACTCAAGTCAATCCTAGGCTCGTTTCTTTCAAAATGCGACGCTGTGGTGACAGAAAAATTCCGCACCATCTTGCAAAATATGGAGGATGAGGCAAACCTTCTTCGTCAGGGAGCCGACGAAGAATTCCTCGCGGTAGTGGCGGAGGAAAAGTTGGATATGACACAACTGAAGGATGATACGCTAGAGGAGCTGGGCGTTGAGATCGACAAAGTCGTTCAGGAGAAGCTGGATGAGTTCTCGGGTAAACTCGACTGGCTGGTTGAGCAGGCAACAGCAAAGGTAGAGGACTCGATTGATACGAGGGCAGAGAGAGATTCAAACACGACGTGGGAAAAGGCGATAGCAAGTAGTCTCTTGGATCAGAAGAAGGAAGTAGGAAACAAGGCAACAAGAAAAGGGCATACTGCGGGCGATCCAAAGCGGAGGCCTTTTCAGTTTCGGTACAGTGCGCGGTAACTTTATAGAAAATATTGTGCAAATCCAAAATTGTTGTTGATTGACTACCTCAAGGTAACGGAACGTATCTGTCCTTAACAGGATTAAACTCTAAGCAAACCCTTCACTACAATTCTACTTTAGGTAGTAAGGACAAGTCAAAACGTTGTCATAGTTGATTAGAAGATGGATGGTTTTGGACTCTCTCATAGGATGAAATGCTATTGTGGCACGGGAAGCGTGCTGCAATACTAATTGGTCTAATGGCGACCAACTTTGTCTTCTCTAGTCGCTGAATCGTGAGATTGTTCTTTTCTATATTGTTATGGTGGTAAGACACGGTAGCTCTCATGGTTTGTATCGAGCCCTAAGATTTTACAGCATAGTCGTGATTCTCTAAAACGCTTATTGGTCCTTATGGGTCAGTGTTTTCAGGGGTTCGAACAATAACTTCATTCAGAAGCGAGTGAAAGTCATTAATCAAGATATGTACTAGTTAGTGCTAGACTATTATCTTATGTATATACTGTGGTGTAGTAGCTGTCAGAGTGGTAGCACGTGACTAGACTGTTAGTATATATTGGGATTTCCTTTCGGAGTA
>JAWDHC010000297.1:0-34158 GCA_036172615.1 Curvularia verruculosa
TATCACCTCCTCTTCTAGCTTAGTAAGCTTCTTTAAGTTAGGCTAGCAATCGCGTTAGGTAGGTATACTAGCGCGCCGGCGCTTAAGTGTAGTTTAGGGGACTTTATATGTTAGCGCGGCATCTCTATAAGACTAAATTTAGTTTTAGCTAATAGCTAAGATTACTAGCTATATATCAGCTTCACGAGAAACGTTTTGGGCTTGATTTGGTGGAGCCATAGTTGATTGAAGTGTAAGAGGTGTACAAAGTTAGTGAGGTGGCCCGCTCGCTTGTATGGCCCGCTCGCTTGTAAAACACGTTATGACATTGGCGTGTTACCGTAATTGTCCTTCAAGTTGATGCTGGCCTGGCCAGTCTCAATCAGCAACCTGACCACGCCTTCGCGTCCTTGCTCAGCCGCATGAGATAACGGCGATTGACCATTCATGTCCGCTAAATCGACATTTATGCGTTCATCCTCAAGCAGCTGCCTGACCACGCTTTCGTGTCCACGTAGAACGGCACCCCACAGTGGAGTACGACCCCATTTATCCTTTGAGTTAGTATCAGCGTTTCTCTGAAGTAGCAACCTGACAACGGCTACATGCCCATTCTGAGCGGCATACCATAGCGGAGTCCGACCGTAAATATCCCTCGTATCTAATCGAACCTTTCTCTCAAGGAGTAGTTCAACCACAGCTACATGACCGTTCTGAGCGGCAATAGACAGGGGGGTCTGAGAGGGTGCATCTTCTACTTCATCCTGAGCTGTTCTCTCAAGCAGCAGCTTAACAACAGCTTCATGGCCATTCGTAGCGGCAAGCAATAGTGGTCTATTGTGAAGACTATTACTTTTGGTTTCAGTTGTAGCTTTGCTTTCAAGCAGCAACTTAACCACAGCGACATGTCCACGTTCAGCGGCAATAGATAGAGGTGTCTGACCAGTTACATCGTCTATTTCAGCTTGAGCTGCTCTCTCAAGCAGCAGCTTGACAACAGCTGTGTGCCCATGCTCGGCAGCAGACCAGAGCGGCGTCCGACCGGCATAGCCCTTTGTATCGAATCTAACTTTGCTCTCAAGTAGTAGCTTAACAACATCTGCGTGCCCATTCTGGGCAGCAGAATGTAGCGCCACCTCACCGTACCAAAAACGCTTATCTTCGATTTCGATGTTGTCCTTGATTCGAAGTAGTAGCTTGACAATGGTTTGGTGTCCCGCACTTGCCGCATAGTTCATCGCGAAATGAACATCTTCATTATGTTGCCCAGAATATCTGGTCTTCAGTGACCATTTGGGCTGCAAAAGTTTTCGAATTGGGCTAATTCGTGAACTTAGCTTCTCCTCGGGATCGATGCGAATCGAATATTCCTCAGTGATGATCAGTTTTGCAACCTCTTCAAGTCCTAAAGCCGAAGCGACACAAAGAGGTGATTTGTTTATTTGAATGCCATTATTTTGTTCGTACTCCTCAATCCATTGAAAGAGTTGCCCAGATGGCAAACAAAGATCTTTTACCTCTTTTGCCATATCCATCTGGTAAATATCTGGCGCTTGACGGTAGTGAGTTACCCAGTAGATGGCCGCGTACTCAAATGGTGGCAAATCCTGATTTACAACCTTTGAAAGCAGATATGAAATACAAATCTGTGCCAGGACTCTGTGGCTATTTGCTATAGCTATCGAGTGTTGCCAAATATAACTTTCAGTGCTGTCATTCCGGCCAATGTTATCAAAGTTGTGTTGTAAATCTCGACGTGGATCCTCGGAATTGTAATCTAATAAGAACTCTCTGGCCGTTTGGTGGAGCAAATAGACCTTCTCGTCGACAATGGTGGCAAACAATCCGCAGAGACCTCGAACATAGGTCCCGATCCTGCTGTGTGGAATGATTCTTTCTGACACTGATGCGACGGATTCCTTGTTCTTGAACGCCAGAGCTATCGACATTTCTGCAAGGGACAATGGACGTCTTGCCCCTATAATTATGTGCAACAGTCTTCTTGCATCTTGGCGATCTGGGCTCTTGTTCAAAATCTGCTCATAAACGTCATAGACCGATTTTGGTGGCTGTCGTAGGAGATTCAGTATATCATGTTTGCTGACGCCTGACTTTCTCTTCATTAAGCCATCGAAAACGAGAGTGATCCATAAGTATGTCCTATTTGGAACAGATTGCAGGTTTCTTTTCATCAGGGCTCGCTCATCTGGTTCCAGACAAAAGAACTTTGCGGTTTCATCGATCCGACTGTCGAGAACAAGCTGGATTTCCTCCGCGATTGCATCTGCCATAGTTCCCTGATCACCCTGTAAATGGATTGAAGATACCGGTGTCTTCAATTGTATAGAAAGGTGAGCGCGTATATGCTCATATGGTCGACTGGTTAAGAGAACCCTTGGACCGCCATGTTGGTTAGTTTTGCTCGAATTGATATTGCAGATTGCAGCGATAGCATCGATGAGCTGCCTCCTGTCTCTATCTGCGCATTCGTCAAGCGCATCGAGCACACAAACAGTTTCCTGATTGTCAGCTGCCAATACGAATGTATGCCACAAGTTCTCAAAAGATCCAAAGAATCCCTTGCCCCTTTTAACATACTCTGTTAGAACATCGTCCGTCAAGAGGTGTGGATTGCGATCGAAAAGCTGATGCAGAAGACAGCAAAGAGCACTCAGGGAGCTCTTTTGTTGCTCAAAGTCGTCCTTGAAAAAGAAGAAGCATACAGTCCTTCCAGCTCGGGGTAATATTTCGTCAATGAGATATCGGGACAGAACGGATTTGCCACATCCTGGATCCGCTGTCACGTAGAGAAGGCGAGGTATCTGGCTATTCGATGGTGAATTCCATTTTTTGAACAGCTCGTGATTTGTGAACCATTCGCATGTGCCTGGGACTCGTTGACGGTTCCTGATTTTGCTCTCCTCGTAGATGCAGGTGTTTTCATATAGTAGTGGCAAGAACTCGTCTGTTCCAATCAGTACTCGTTTGCTACGCACGAAGAGATAAGCCAGAATGGACACTAACGAGATGCTATTTCGAATTCAGCCTTGCGTGTCTGAGCTACTTCGGCCGGTAGCATCACTGACAGGACCTCCTTTGCGCATGCCGATGCCGTACCTGCGGCATATGCCTGCCACCGCTTGTTCTTGTGCGAGTCGGCATAGTCGCAGATACCCCGGATTACCAAGCATGGGAAGCTATTCATCAGGCCCGCTGCCTCCATTTCAAAGCACAGTACGCCGCCTAGGTCCGCGCTGATTTTGTCTCGTTCGGTTGCGCTCCTCATCACCTGGTTGCCCGATGCAATGGTGCCGTAATGAACCACGACTTCACGCCTCCGGGGCTCTCTAGGCACTGCATAGCTGCGGTCGCACTGTGCACATGTTGGACCGCCGGTATGGGTGTATGTCGCGTCGAAAAGAGTGTCCGACCCAGCAGCTTCCCGTGTAAAGTCTGGTAAGCTATCAAATTTGGAGAGATAATCAGATAGCCTACTCTTCCCTCGCATGTGCCTCGCTCGTAGGTTTGCGACTGCATTAAGCAAGACAGTTGGGGGCGTGTTAAGCGATCCTGTGCGCTCAAACCTACCGCCTGGCGTGGTCTTCCCAAAGTCGTATTGGACCACTCCACCATGCACCTTGTGCGGCTTGCTAACTACCACGTCTCCAAGACGAATATCTGCTTCCTCGCTAGGAACGCCTCCTCCAATACCTACCATTAAGCCAAAGCGTGTGGATGGAAAAGTTGATTTCATCTGAACAGCGACGGCTGCAGCTGAGTGAGTACCTGTCTGGCCTTCGGGTAAACAGGCGATAACGACGTTGTGTTTGCCGACTTGTCCGCATGTATAGATGTTGGGGTCATCAGCCTCATACTCAGGTGTTTCGTGCTCTTCGTCGAGCATCTCCTGAGCTGCAGCCAGCTCGACTGGCAGAGCGCACACCCATCCCACTGTGTATTCGTCGCAGCCGACGCATCATTGGCAGCTGTCATTAGAAAACCAAGAAGACAAAGTTTTGTTTGAAATACGGTATGATAAGAGAGAAGTGTTTCTGAAGCAAAGGCCGGAAGGCTAAAGGCCGGAAGGAGGGAAGGCTGGCGGCAACAGCTGCTACTAACTGCTGTTGGCATATCGATATTGAGGCGTCCCTCAGCACCCCAGCGATTCGCGTGGCAACTGTTTCTGCAGCAATAGGTCATATCTCTGATCAAACAAAATGGCAGCATTACTTTAAGTAAGCATATAAACTTCACTGATCCTCTGCATCTTTTCTCGAGGCAACCATAGAGCTGCATGATCCGTCTGTATTATTCTAAGTAAGTAGGATCGCTCACGGTCAGAATGTGGTTCCGGTGATTTGTGATGTCCATAGGATGATGGTAAGCCATTCCGTGCACCCCTTTGTGACTCCCTACATAGCCACTAAAACACTGGTAGCTTTGCAACAACGGTGTACTAATCTTGGAAGTGAGAATATGCGAAGAGGTGGAGAGGCTGAGGAAGCCTCAGGCTAGGTACGAAACATGTTCAGTTTTCAATGCGGATGCTCTGAAGCCTTTTCCGCACTCTCATTCGAACTAGAACCAACTGAAACATGAAGTGCCTCTTGCATGGTTAGGCGGATTGGCTTGTCAAGAGCGATCTGACAGCCTCTATCCCGTGTTATATTAAGTATCCTTTACCTGGAAGCATTGGTACATGCTTTGCAGCGCTGGCATCATAATCGGATAATAATACATGGAAAAATCTGCAAGTTGCATTACTATTTGAACTTTTGTAGTAAACAACCCGTGCAGAACCAAAATTCAGTATCCAAGTTGTACTCGCAAGTCAGTACCAGAGGGATGACGTATTCGTCCAAGGCAGCCACAGAGGGGCAAACAAGTCGTCCTCACAATCCAGCGCACGCAGAGAGATTTTCTTAAAATTCACTGCAACTCAGTATCGTGTTTTTCATCAACAGATCGACTGCGATGCCTCTTGTTCAACATTATTGAGCCTTGAGCTGGCATATGCGGCCATGCTAGCGCCTTAGTTGCCCTATGATGTGTAGTGGGGGAACTTTCATTGGCCGTGCGCAGCGTTTGCCACAAGTAAGAAAATTGATTCCCCGGGGTTGATTATTTGAGCCAACGCTTCTATACCAGCCCCTACACTTTTCACGTCACTCACCACTTCCTTTCCTTCTACACCGTCTTTTGCGCCTTTCCCAGTCAACTCGTTCTTCGCAAAGAGGCGTTGTGCGCTGACCGGAAACTTAAAACGCAGGCTTGGGCATTATCGATAAGAGGCTTAGCGGGGCACAAGATTGGCCCTGTTCCCAACCCTACGAAATTTCCTTCTCTTTCTCTTCCACCACCCCAGAGTCTTCCCCCCTTGACGCCACATAAGACACCATGGTCTCTGCGTCCAAAGCCGCCCGTCAGGCAAAGCGCGCCGCCGAGGGCGACGCGAAGCCCAAGAAGTCGGCCACTTCCAAGTTGTCGTCCAAGGCCAACTCCAAGAATGCCTCCAAGGCCAACTCTGAGAATGGCGACACCCCCGAGGATCTCGAACTGAACGAGGAGGTTCAGAAGCTCACTCTGCAACAGGACAAGCATGGTTTGTCCGACCGTGTCACCACTGGTGTGCTTGCCTCGCTTGAGCAGTCCCGCGATGTCAAGATTATCTCTGCATCGCTGGTATTCCACGGTAAAGTCCTTTTCAACGACTCCGTCATCGAGATCAACTACGGTCGTCGATACGGTCTCCTGGGTGAGAACGGTTGCGGAAAGACGACACTGCTCAAGGCCATCGATAGCCGCGAGTTCCCCTTCCCAGAGCACATTGACATCTACCTGCTGAACCAAGGTGCACCCAAGACTGAGCTGGGCGCCTTGGACTGGGTCGTTCGTGAGGCCGAGAACGAGCTGGCTCGTCTTGAAAAGATGGCCGAGGACATTCTCGAGAAGGATGGTCCTGAGAGCCCTCTCCTTGAGGATATCTACGAGGTACGTCGTGGCCGGATAACGGTGTTTCAAAACTAACTTTTCAACAGCGTCAAGAAGACATGGACCCATCCACCTTCCACACCCGCGCTTCCCTGATTCTCACTGGTCTTGGTTTCAACAAGACTACCATCAACAAGAAGACCAAGGACATGTCCGGTGGTTGGCGTATGCGTGTCGCGCTTGCCAAGGCTCTTTTCGTCAAGCCTGCTCTGCTCTTGCTCGACGACCCCACCGCCCATTTGGATCTTGAGGCCTGTGTGTGGCTTGAAGAGTACATGAAGAAGTGGGAGCGCACTCTGGTGCTTGTTTCCCACTCCATGGACTTCTTGAACGGTGTCTGCACAAACATGATTGACATGCGTCAAAAGAAGCTCCTGTACTATGGAGGTAACTACGACGCCTACCACAAGACTCGCACGGAGCAGGAGGTCAACCAGACCAAGGCCTATGAGAAGCAGCAGGATGAAATCAAGCACATTAAGAAGTTCATTGCTTCGGCTGGTACTTATGCCAACTTGGTCAGGCAGGCCAAGTCTCGCCAGAAGATTTTGGACAAGATGGAGGCCGACGGTCTCATCGAGCCCGTCGCAGTTGACAAGGTCTTTACTTTCCGTTTCGCCGACGTCGAGAAGCTGCCGCCACCTGTGCTTTCACTTGACAATGTTACCTTCTCCTACTCTGGAGACCCCAAGGACAACTTGTACGAGAACTTGGACTTTGGTGTTGACATGGACTCGCGAACAGCTCTTGTCGGACCGAACGGTGTCGGAAAGTCGACGCTGCTCAACATTTTCACTGGCAAGCTCAGCCCTACATCGGGTGTTGTCTCCCGTCACACTCACTTGAAACTTGGTGTGTACAGCCAGCACTCAGCTGAACAGCTCGATCTTACCAAGTCTGCGCTCGACTTTGTGCGCGACAAGTTCCACCACATTAGCCAGGATGTCCAGTACTGGCGTCAGCAACTCGGTCGTTATGGTATGACTGGTGAGGCACAGACATCTAAGATGGCCACTTTGTCCGACGGTCAGAAGTCACGTATCGTCTTCGCTCTGCTGGCCATCGAGGGCCCCAACATGTTGCTTCTTGACGAGCCTACCAACGGTTTGGATATTCCCACAATTGACAGTTTGGCTGATGCCATCAATGCCTTCAGCGGTGGTGTTGTTGTCGTCTCTCACGACTTCAGGTATGTTTATTTCCCATTTAGGAATGCTTGCACAGTATGCTAACTGTAAATCAGATTGCTCGACAAGATTGCCAAGGATATCATGGTTTGCGAACACAAGACTGTCCGTCGGTGGGATGGTACCATTGCCGAGTACAAGAACCACCTCCGTAAGAAGATGGCTTCCACTGGTGCTCTCTAAATGTATATTTGGAAGTGGGTTTAGAAAATGCATGCGTCCTTTGAGCAGCGGGACGCGGGTACACAGCTAAAAGTAATGGCCTAAAAGCAGGTTTCAGGATACCTCTGCAGTAGGCTGGCAGCTCATCGCTACCTGCGTCAGTGTCTTTCCGTACGGAGGAAGACATCTGGATTATGCGTCATGATGCATTGGGCCTTAGAGGAGTTTTAGAGTTTCCTTGCAATGAGAATCACATCGCATTAGAAGCATGACTTGATATTTTCATTTGTCGTAGCAGACACCCTTGCGAGATAGAATAAAGATGATTTTTGCATTCTCCAGAATTGAACATACACAACATTGTGCAAAATCTAGAATGCAAAATGCATGTCAAGTAATATGAAAAGAGTCAAAGTCATGACCAGGCCAGACCATGGGCATGTCGTAGTAGATCTGCACGTGCCGATTCGTGAGCTATGGGTTGTGACGAGCATTCCCCGCAAGTTAACCTCCGCGGTGGAGCTTCAGCAGCGACATCCGCCATCACATTCGTCTGACTCTAGTTTCCACTCGCTCTCAATTTGACTTTGATTTCTTTCTCTGGAAACTAGAACATCCTGAGCGTCCGAGGCCATCTCACGAAGCGCATTGTTTATCCGAACCCTCCCATCTGTCCACCATGGCAGAACTCACGAGCACAAAGCTCAACGCCGAGTCGCATCTGCTGCTCGTACGACCCTCACCCTTTCGCCTACAAGACGAGCAGCCCTGCTAACCACCAGCTATTCAGGATCAACCTCTCCTCCGCATGCCCTATGAACTATCCCGGCGCAACTTCAAAAACGCCCAGCGCGTGATCGAACACCACGCCAGCACCCTCCCGACGACTCTTAGCGCAACCACCAAAGCCGCCTCCAAGGGCGCCTCACCCGAAACAACGCTCTCATCTCTCGATTCCCTCATTAGTAAAATGCAAGGCCTGAAACGCAAACTCGAGGGCCTCCACGAAGAAGAAACAAGACTGCATCGCGCGGCCAAAGCACGCCTCCAACACCTGCAAGACCTGTACCAAGTCCAGAGCCTTGTCGACGTGAAGTACGATGAGTGGTCGCGCACGCGGCTCAGCAGGTTGCTGGTGGATTATCTGCTGCGAGAGGGTTACGCTGAGAGCGCAGCGTGTCTAGCACAGAGCAAAGGGATCGAGGATCTAGTTGATGTCGAGGCATTTGTGGCGTGTCATAAGATTGAGCGGAGTTTGCGCGAAGGCATGAGTACGGCGTTGGCGCTGGAATGGTGCAGAGAACATGGCAAGGAGTTGAAGAAGGGGGGCAGTATGCTCGAGTTTGAACTCAGGTTGCAGCAGTATATCGAGTTGGTGAGGCAGGGACATGAGGCGGGGTTGAGTGGGATGGATGGGCTGGAGTTGGAGGAGGGGGGTATGCATGGAATTAGCATTGGTGGTAGTGGTGGTGGTGGTGGAGAGGCAAAGTTGGTGGAAGCCAGGGCACACGCAAAGAAGTATCTCAGTGCGAGTGGGGACTTTACACTGATGAGACAGGCGGCAGGTATGTTGGCATACAGGCCGTGGGACGAGGTGGAACCTTACGCTGTAAGTCTTATCTTTCATGGCAGAGAAACGCTTTTGCACCAGCGAGACGACGTTAACATTTGGATCACTCCTAGTCTCTCTATTCACCCTCACGCTGGTCCTATCTGGCCGACCTATTCGTCTCCACACACCACACCATGTACTCGCTTCCGCCCCGGCCTCTCCTACATATTGCCCTCAGCGCCGGCCTCTCTGCCCTCAAGACACCAGCCTGCCACTCGGAATACATCCCCTCATCAACAAATGCATCATCCTCTGCCACTACCGTCTGTCCCATCTGCAGCGCTGAGCTCAAGGAACTAGCTCGCAACGTGCCGTATGCCTTACACACCAAGAGTATCGTTGAAGACGCACCAGTCGTGCTGCCCAACGGTCGCATCTATGGTTCCGAGAAACTGCGCATCTTCAACGAGAAAGTGGGCACCGAACCGGGCTGGGTCCGGGATCCTGTCGGCGGTCTGACGGGCGAGAAGTGGAAGGAAAGTGAGGTGCGCAAGGTGTACATTATGTAAATTCCTCTCTGTTTCCTGGGGTGAAGTATTTCCGGTTTTTTCTTAGCTTTGTTATTTTCTTTTTCCTGTAGGTTTCTGCTATAGAATGGACAGGCATAGCATGGCGTTGGGATTCATCGCGGTAAGTTGCCCGGCGTGGCTGTAGTTTTGCGTGTAGTATAGTTTTCAGTCTTGGTGACGGGCTGTAAAGGAAATTATGATTCGCCAAACAGGGCATTTTGTCATCATCTGAGGCGGATTACCTCAGTCGTCCGATTCACTGTCGTCATCGCCATCCTCAATGTCTTCTTCCTCTTCCTCTTGGTCCTCTTCCACATCCTCCTCCATTGCCTTCTTCATCGCCTCCTTCTGGCTCGGCAGTCTTCCTCCCCTCGCCACCTTCGCCTGCCTCTCCATCTCCTTCTCCTCATCACTGTCCGCAACGAGTGGGATCTTCTCAAACATGTACATTCTCGCTTCGCGATCTTCGCCCTTCCATCCGCCGCCTCCCTCGAGCGCACCCAGCGTACGCACATGATGGTAGCCTGGATACTGCTCCCAATCAAATTTCCAACTCTCAACAACCCGCAGCCCCGTGTGTCGCGCTAGATCCCTTATATTCCATAGTGTGTAGGGCTCGCCTTCGAAGAGCGTGACGATGATCTTGCCGCCCATGCGGAGGAAAGGCTTGATAGGCTGCTTTTGCGATTGCTGTGCAGACGCTTTATCTTCATCCTCGCCGCGCTTCCTCTTCTTATTCTTGCTCTCATTTTCTTTTTGGCGCTGTAGAATCTGCAGCCGCCGCTTGGGATCCTTGGTGTCAATGCAGGACTTGAAGAATTCGACTAAAAGCGCCTGGTTCGCCCGGACCTGGCGATTTACATCGGTCGAGAGACCGCCTGTATGTGGGAACATGAAGGTGATAATGTCCCAGCCTTCCTCGTTGTCGTCTTCGCGCTTGCAGCGCAGTTGCTTGTAGCTGGATAGTTTGGTCGCGTCGATGGAGTGGAAGAGGGGGACTGGAGGAGTGAGGTTGGAAAGTTCTTCGGATATGGAGGCGAAAGTAGGGTATTTGCTTTGGACGTCTTCGAGCGAGTCGTAGCTGGTGGCTGTAACATTTGCGCAGCCGTGCTCGATAGCAAGGGAGCGGGTGAAGCTGAAGTCGCCCTCGCCGACGAGGAGGATTTGATCGTACTCGCCAAAAGGAATGGCATGTTTTCGCTGCGAGGGCTGAACGTGGGCGGGCTTCGTCGTTGGAGGTGCATCTTTTGCGGCTCCGGTATTCATCTTTTGTTTCTTCTTCGAAGGCTGCTTTGTCGCGGCTTGTTTGGCTTCAGTGGCTTTTGCTGCGGCTTTGCGGTGATGTGCTGCGATTTTCCTCTCGCCTTCGCGCTTCAATTCACGGCGTGCTCGCTTCGTCTTTGTCTTGGACATGTTTGCTGTGTTCAAGATTATCTGTCGCGCTTTCGGCAATTGGATGCAGCTCGGAGGTTTGCGGGGAACCTTTGGGAATTTCTTGAGCTTGGACCACCAGCACCTCCATGGAGCAGGATGTGCATGTGAAAACAGGAACAGATGGATTTGACGCAATCGCTGCAATAAAGCCTGCACAGAAAAGTCTGCACCGTGAGTAGGTCTAGATGCAGACATGATGAATTGGTTCAACTACAATGTACAAGAGACCTCCATGCGGCAATCCCAATACGCAAGCCAACACAGCTCAAGAGTTCCATCAAAGATCATAATACCCTCTTATATCAGGTCACGCTTGACGAACTGGTCGTAGAGAGTGGATCCGAGCTTGGCAGGGGAGCGCTCAACAGTGACACCAGCGGCCTCGAGCGCGGTGATCTTGGAGTTGGCATCACCCTTGCCACCGCTGACAATGGCACCAGCGTGACCCATCCTCCTGCCTGGTGGGGCGGAGATACCAGCAATGAAGCTGACAACAGGCTTGTTTGCGGTGTTGTACTCCTTCAAGAAGTCGGCAGCATCCTCCTCGGCGGAACCACCAATCTCACCAATCATGATAATGCCGTCAGTCTCCTCATCCTTGAGGAAAACGTTGAGGCAGTCGATGAAGTTGGTTCCGGAGAAGGGGTCACCACCAATGCCGACAACGAGCGACTGACCAAGGCCGGCTTGGGTGGTCTGGTTGACAGCTTCGTAGGTAAGGGTTCCAGAGCGGGAGACGATACCGACGCGACCGCGCTTGTGGATGAATCCAGGCATGATACCAATCTTGCATTGACCCTGGTGAAGTTAGCAGCCTTTTCAGCTAGGGTTAAGGAATGGTGAAAAGCAGCATACGGGAGCAATGATACCAGGGCAGTTAGGGCCAACCATGCGGGACTTGCTCTGGGTCTTCAGCATGTCTGTGATGCGCACCATGTCTATTTCAGTCAGTTTCCGAATATCCCAAACTGGCATTGCTTCTCGTACCGTGTTGGGGAATACCCTCAGTGATACTGTCCATTGTAAGTTTGATACATCTCAGTTTCCACGTGCACACCTACGTCACAATCAGGGGGACCTCAGCGGTAATGGCCTCCTCGATACTAGCGGCAGCGACTGGTGGGCTACATTTTGGTTAGACTTATAAGGCAACAGAGAGTCGGAGGTGGGTGGAGCATACGGAACGAAGATGGCGGTAGCGTTGGCTTGAGTCTCCTTCATAGCCTCTGCGACATTCTTGAAGACAGGCAGTCCAAGGTGCTGAGTGCCAGCCTTCTTTGGGTTTGTGCCTCCAACAACCTTTGTGCCTATGACGGTGTCAGACCTCCTCCCCCGCAATATCAAAATAGCATTGTAGCTGGTCGCATACCGTACTCAATCGCCTGCTGAGCGTGGAAGCTGTGTGCGTGTTAGCATGACGCCTTGATACAGCTTGTCCAGGCCCAACTCACGTTCCCTGCTTTCCAGTAAAACCCTGGAAGAGAACCTTTGTGTCGCTGTTGATGCGAAGGTTCTTAATGGTCTCGGCATACTGCGAGGAGGCCGTCGCATATTGCCTGGTTGCGGCCTTGGAGAGCGCAGAGCGCAGCGGTTGCCGAATAGACTGCATCGTGACGGGTGAGTGGCCACGAGAGCAAATCTGGGGTATGAGAGGGTATCGCGGGCTTGATTTGTTGGTGGTTAACGGTCTGAGCGAAGCTGCGACATAGCGGGAGTTCTTCGGCGGAGCTTGGCCAGTCCTAAAATCTCGTGCCAGGGTCCGTCCGCGCCCGACAAACTTGACGAAAATAACTCGTTTTGTCTACGCCCGCGCAATCAAGGCAGTTTGAGTGCGATCCGCAGTCTGTTTAATCAAGATGCTGGCTTTTAGCACTTCCAAAAACTATACGTGAAATTACTTGGCCCAGTCATTGGTATGTTCTACTTGTTCTATCAATCGCATTTCAAGTCTGCGCGAGCTGCACTGCGACAGTTTGGGTATCACACTGGTTTGCACCGATGCTCCTTCGGATGACTTATCCGATGGTCAAATCATGTTGGTTTATTGTAGCAGAGCTTGTCAAAATGGTCGAGTAGAAACGAAACCTGGTGAGCAAATCACGGTGTTTTAGGATGGTGGTCAAGATGATGGCGCATCAAAGTCTATGTGTGCCGGCAGCCAAGAAAGCTGTATTTTACATTTACTACATTTTTTTACACGGCCTTGTATAGGCCTGCATTTAGTCATTCAGTTTTCCGTAGAAAGGAATGCCAATGGCCTGCAGTAGTAGGCGGGCGTCCTTGTTGCTCGTGGCGTCAGTTTGAATGGTAATATGGCAACCGGGTATCATCTTTGGCGGATAGCTGCAGTATGTTAGTCTGACATGGCTGGCAGAGGTAGGTTCAACAGAAAACTCACGCATCATAGTTGACTCGATCTCGGGAAAGAGGGCAACTTGGTCCGGGGTGAGACCAAAGCTCATGTTGCCGTGTCCGTCTCCAGAGGAACCAGGGACGCCCTTCCATTCCTTGATCCTTGGTAGCACTACGTCGATGAGCTTGGCCAGAAAATTGTCGGCGTCCTCACGCTCCATGGTGGAGGTGACTGCGACGTATCTGCCCTTGCGCAGGCCCCAGCCGACAACATTGTGCCTGGCCTTGTGAGACACTGCTCGGACATTGCTGATAGCCTGCAATACCATTCCGGCAACGTGCAAGTTCCCGCTGTTCTCCTGGGCCTCTGGTACCATGGAGTGAACAACGACCTTTGTAATCTTGGGGACATTGCGGAATGTGCGGGGTTCTTGGAGCAGGCGCAGGACTTCACCCTTGCCTCGCGGGGGCCTCAATGGGCGGTTCTTGAAGTAAGGTGAGTCACCGGTCCATTCGCGCAAGCGCTGGTCTGTCTTGGGGGCTCGGTAGCCAGGGGGGTAGTGCTGATATGTGAGGGTGAGCAGGTCGGACGCTATCTTGCTCTGGTACGTCTGTTCGAGGCGCGACAGGCTGAAAGGCCCCGGCTGGAAAAGGCGCGAGGCAGGATCTGACTCTGGCGGGGGCTGGTGAGGATGAAGGGGGCCGCGGTAGTACTTGGGTGAGCGGTATTGGTACCTGTCATGTCATGGGTGAGGGTGGGTTCTTTGGTCACGCTGGAGGGACACGGTACCTGCTGGGTGGCAGCTGCTTGTTCCCCCGTCTGCGCAGCCGACTCCTTGCTACAGGATCGAAGCTCTTGACCAGCTCTTCTGGCGGTGGAGGCACTTGTAGTGAGGATGCGTCCTCAATGTCTGTGACTGCTTGGGATGAGGCATGGCGGCGGGCCATAGACACGGCGGCGGCGGCGACAGCAGGCCGGATGGCAGGCCGGGCGGCGGTCGTAGCACTGCTGGCCAGAGCTGCCGCTGTGCGTAGCGGCAGGTCACGCATGGCCATGGCGATGTATCGGGGGCGTGTGGTGGTTATACACTCACGCAGGCGATGGAGTCGGACTTTTCCTGTATACGCTATACGGCGTGCGATCAAGGCGACAAGGATGGCATCGAGCCAGGGCCCGGCCACGGCCTCGGTAGCCAATAGGGCCGCCCCACCCCATGGGCTCCGAGCTACTACACCAGATGGTCGCGCTGTGCGGCTGACGAGTCCTTGGTACACCCGGCCATGTCTTGTGCTTCGTCTGCATCGTCGCCGTCGCATTTCTTTGTGCGCCCGTGGTCGTGCTGCGTCGCCTGCTGCGTCCTTGTGGTGCAGCGTCATCTCCCGTTGCTTGGCTGCGCCGCCTCGTCTACACCTTCCTCCGTCCTCCGCGTCCTCTGCCTGCCCCGCGGCCTGTCCCGCAATCTCTCCAGCTCTCCTCAGCTACATGCTTCGATCCATCGCCCTCTACCTTCGCCACCATGAACGGCATGTCGCGCTTCCTTAGCCGGCGCGACAAGCACGGCGAGAAACGCGCCTCCAAACATGCCAAATCCAAAGTACGCTTCAACTTCCCCCGTTGTCCTGTCGCTCCGCAATCGCTTCCTCTGCTCCCTCCCACCCACCGGGTACCCTTCACCATACAGCCCAAGACTCTTCTAACTTTGTACACTTCCAGTCCCAATCCTCAACCGCTCCCCTCGATCTCTACAAGATATTCACAGGCGAAGGGCCCCGGCCGCCCGCAAACGAGCATACCGAGAAAAAAGTACACCAACCCGCCATAGCAACACGACCTCTTGTTAACCAGGTCTAGGTCAAGATGCTCCTCTCCCGCCTCAATGGTGCTGGCATAACCAAGATGTCAGAGGAACAAGCCGAACACGCCCTCGCCTGGTACCCGGACGACCTCGACAAAGCCTACGATCTCATGGTTCTCGCAAACGAATCCCTCGAGGGTGAACTCAAGGACTACAACCCCAACATACACATGTTGGGTGCCATCAACCGAAACATGGTGACTTGTTATCTTGACGCCCTGCTGTTCGCCATGTTTGCGCGCCTGGATAGTTTTGAAGCAATGTTGTACGATAACTTTGAGGATGAGCCTAGGAAGAAGTTGGCCGCCGTCCTGCGGTTGTGGGTCAATCTACTGCGCAGCGGCCAGCTGATCAAGGTCGACTTGGTACTGTTTGTCTGCATCACTAGCACGCCTGTAGCTAACAGCCCTTACAGACTAAGCACCTTCAAGATGCACTTGCAAAGTGTGGTTGGGAGGATGCTGCCCAGGTGCGACAGCAAGATGCATCAGAAGCCTTTACTTTCATCACTGGCACCCTCGAGTTGCCCCTTCTTACCCTGAAGATGGACATCTACCATACTGGACGCGAGGACAAGGAAGATGACCACAAGTTTGTCAACGAGCGACTCCTCGAAGTCGCTATTCCAGAGCCAGAGGATGGTCGTGTCATCACACTCGAGGACTGCTTAGAGACCTACTTCAATAACCGGATCGAGGTGAAGCGCTATTTACAACGGCAGAACACGATAGCCTCTATCAGATCAACCAACGATGAATTCTTAGACAAAGACCCTGAGAAAAATGAGACTATACACATCGAGACTGCCGAAGTAGATGCCCCCATGACTCCAATCGTCGCGTCACCGGTAGCAATGGAGGCTTCCACTACAACTTTGGGGCCAGTGCGACCCAATATGGAAGGCCGCCGCCGTGCTGACAGTATCTTTGGCCAACGATATTTACGTCAACCACCAGAAATTCGGAAATTCGATGAAAAGAAGCATGTTGAAGATATGCTGGACAATAGTTCTGGCGGCCGACCCCGCTCAGCTTCTCTACTTAAGAAGGAGATTCTCATGCCGGCATGGCAGTTCTTCAGTTTAATTCGTAAGTTGAATGTTTAGTTCTTCAGCGTCTGGCTCTAACAATATCTCCAGCATGGTACACCGACAATGTTCCAAGGTCAGATGCGCAGGTCGCTGCCCATTTCTCCGCAAAGCGCCCCATTTTGGGAATATGCCTGAAACGATACACTATGAATGCAAACGGCACCCCCAGGCGTCTCAATACATATATCGACATCCCACTTGATATTGGCTTACCCCATTTCATTTCTGATGAAAGAATGAAGGAAGAGGGTCCATTATTTGGCAACTTCAAGCTAGTGCTACAATCGGTCGTCTGTCATCGAGGTGTGTCGGTTGACTCTGGACATTACATTGCGCTTGTTCGCGCCAATGCCCGAGACCGGCCCAGCACTTCACATTCTGAGTCTGAAGACGAAGAGGACAAGTGGCTCCGATTTGACGATCTCTCGAGCCAACGAGTCACCGAGGTCGATATCGAACAGACTCTGCGAGAAGAGTCGCCTTATCTGCTCTTCTACCAAGTACAGCCTATTGACGCAGAGTTGGCTTCTAGAGGTGACCCCCCAACCTATGCAGAAGCACAGTCTGGAATCCCTTCCGTGGATCCATCTCGCGAAACGCTGTCTTCCCTGCCATCTACAGCTCCAACAGACGTGGAAGCTACTAGCGACTGGGAAAAGATGAGCGCTCCCGAAAGCCATACCGAAACCAACCGCATGGACGAGCCGGCCAGTCGAAATAGTACTTCCAGTAATCAGCGGAGTAGTCTTGCGATTGAGGACACTGAAGGGAGCGTTCGCGGTCGAACACAGCCAAACACGCCAGCCGATGAGAAGACTAGCTTTCTATCTGTTTCCAGGCGTGGCTCACGCATATGGATGTCTGGTAATGGCAAAAGCCGGCCGGGTAGTCCAAGCGCTGAGAATCGGTTGTCGATTACACTATCACGGCTGACGGGTCGCGCTAGCAATAGCAAATTGCCTGCGCAAGAGAGTGCTACAACTGGCGATGAACCTACCATTGTAATCGAAACGGCGACAAATGGAGAAGATGACACGAAGACTCCATCGCCCGTCAAGGACAAGAAGGATTCTGGAATCTCGCGCAGCAAGAGCAAAAAGGAGAAGAAGGATAGATTGAGGAGTAAGAGTAGAGAGCCAGGCGTTGTGTTAGAGAAGGGTAAGTCAAAAGGAAAGAATCGACCAGACCGCGAGTGTGTCGTCATGTAATCCTTTATTTGGTGCGGTTATTCGTTGGCATTGGTTGCATCATGGCATGGATCGCTACGAGACTCACATGGAGTATTTGGTATTTTAGCGTGGAGTTTCTGGGGGGCATATATTGGTTTCCAGGGTCTCGCATAGGGCGCCGGGTTTGCATACAAACATTTGATAGGACTAGAGATAAGATACCCTGAAATCGAGTAGAACCAGAGGAACGGCATTCTGCCAGACCTCTCCATCTTTGCTATGATTGCAGCAACACGTCGCAGTAAGAATTGACTGTGCTGTGCTGACACTAACTATGTGTTCTCAGAAGTCGTTGGACGGGCCTGGAAGAGTGGCGTCCGGTTGAGGCTAAGCAGCCGCGGACAACCTGGCCTCTTGGGTCGCGCTAAGGTTACCCTCGCCCACCACAAAAGTCGCCTGCTCGTTCCTTCACCCTCTCCCACGTATTGCGCCACTAGACATTCCCTCTTGTCTAAGACTGTCTTCCCAAATCCTCCGTCGGAGCGCGCCCTAACACCTCTATTCCTCGGTTCATCTACCTCGACATTCACAATGGCTATTAGCCCCCAAGTGTACGCATACAACGAACCTGGCGTCGCCGTTTGAAGACAGTTTGTGCTAATCCCCCACCGCAGTACCAACCTGGTCATCATCCTGTAGGCTTTCTCTCTCTCCACTCTTGCGCATGCAGCCGTATCAGAATCTAATCCACATTTCCTCGCAGGGGATTTATGCAAATCTCGAAAAAGATCCCATTTGATGACCCCAATGTCCTCAACGGCGTGCGCGCGCTCTACATTGTGTCCAACTTGATCATCGCGGGTATCTACCTCTACGTGCAGACGCAAATCAACAAGAAGAATGGTTCGTTTTGCCCCTCCGGAAATACGCGAGCGAAAATCAGTACTCTCCGGGAAACAAAGGAAGTGGGATGAAGAGGAGCTAACATGAGTTTGCAACAGACATGACCGTCGTCAAGTACGTCGAGCCCCCACCAATGGGCTCCGGTGAAGAGCCCAAGTTCGTAGCCACCACCGTCAAGGCCTACGATCTGGGCAAGCTGCGCGAGGCGTTCAAGGCCCAGATGATGGGCGTCGGCATGATGTGCGTTATGCACCTGTACTTCAAATACACCAACCCGCTCCTCATCCAATCCATTATCCCCCTCAAGGGCGCCTTCGAGGGAAACCTCGTCAAGATTCATCTCTTTGGTCAGCCCGCTACCGGCGATCTCGCGCGCCCCTGGAAGGCGGCGGGTGGCATGATGGGTATGGGTGCTGGTGAGATTAAGACGGATAAGAAGAGCATTGAAGCTGCCGAGCGTGCCGGTCGCGGTGGTGTCAAGGATGAGTAGATCTGGGGTTCAGGCTATCATTGTGGGAAGGTTCCGTCTTGTGCCTACCCTTATTTTTCTCTATGAAAGTGGGCACGAGAGCTTGCGGTTTGTTAATGCGAGAGCAGACGGATGACTGGGAACCTTTTTTATTGATATATTTGTATAACACATCAATCTTCTAACCTATGCTTATCTCTTTTCGTTCCCACTTGTGACTAAGTGTGATTGTGGATGGCATCCTTCTACATGCACACGACAGGGCATTTCATCGAGAGAAAAAAGGAAAGCAAGGTAAAAGCTGCCCCGCAGTTTCCGCAAGCCACGGTTACGTCAGAAATTCTCCTCACTTTTATTTCTTTTTTTACAATCCAAATGCCACGTCAAAAACACAAGTTCAATCATAACTCACATGTCTATATTTGCCTAATTTCTATTCCCATGGTCTATAAGTCATAAACTATCGTCGTAGTAAAAGAATTTACAATAAGGGATGTTGAGGGAAATTTCCTACAAATTACCATATTGTCCTGTCATGCCTGCATTCCCGATGAATGGCGTATTTGTTCTTGTTTCCTTTCGGATATCTCCAACGACGTATCTTGCTTCTTCCTCTCCCTCCCCTTCTGTTTCTTCTCGTCTACACAGGAAGAGTCCCTCTTGGACAAGTCAACAAGACGATTCGTGTCCTATGGTACTTGAGATTACATTCGTTCTATCGTATCCTGTTTGTGACTGAAGTCCTCCATCCTCCTGGCTTGTTTGAGAGAAACGTGATCCGGTGCGGGTTGCCGAAGACTCGATCCAGATTGTTGATTCAGTGATAGATGGAGCATGTTGCTGCTCCGGGGCACGGGGCGAAATGCAGTAATACATAGGTGCTAGGAGTGGATCCAGGTGAAGCTTTTGAATTAAGCATCTTGGTTTCGAATCGCGCGGTAGTTTGTTGACTTGTTTTGACGCTTCATATGCCAAGTTTGCATTGAGCTAGGGAGGGTGGTTGTGTAGTTGGGTGGTATATCTCAAGCCGCGTATCATTAATGATTTTGGCAAGGTAAGGCCTGGTGTCACATTTGAAATACGCTGCCTCAGCATATCGCCATCCCCTCCTCTTGTTTTATTCTTGGCAACATGGCAGGGTTTATGGGATGTCAACGCAGGATACCATCATTTAGAGTTTGAGAACCCCAGGACGTATAATAGTTGACCAGTGGAGGAAAGGGGTTCGGGCGGGTTAGAATCGCCAGTAGATCAATTCCAACCCGGAGCAATACAAATTATTCATTCGATGTGCACTCTCCCAAATGAACGAGAGGGCTCTCAGGAACGGAAAAAAACAAGAAAAAACCCTGCGTTATATTCTCATTCATTCAGACTGGTCCAGTCCATTCAGGAAAGTAGCCGTCTTGCATTGGCATTGCCACTGGCTCGTTCTCGTAGTTAAAGGGGTCGCCCCAGAAACCCTGATTTAGTCAGTACACTACATGCTTTTACTAAGATCATATCATAACACTTACAAAGTCAAAGTCAGGGACGACGTTGGTAGTTGGTTGTATGTCTCCAATAATGTTATTAATATTGTTAATGTTGATGTCGTCCCAGACTGGTGCTCGATTTTGAGGGTCTTGCATCGGATCTAGCAGGTCAGACTGAGGCTGTATCAGCGGCTGGGATTGTGCTGATAGTGTTGAGGGATCGTATGTCATAGAGTTGGATTGGAACGCATAATCTGGCATCGCTGGCATCGATGGGTATGGTGCCGGGTTGGTATTCGGCATAGCGCCTAGGGGAAGAGTCGAGGTAGACGTAGGCACAGACTTTGGTGGAGTTTGGCTCAGGTACGGATTGGGAGTTTGAGACTGAGGCGGGGATTGAGTTTGAGTTTGAGTCTGAGTCTGGCCTCTAGGTGATAGGCAGTGCTCAGATACAGCCTTGTCAATCATATTCTTGACAGCCTGCCACGCCTTGGCATTGTTGTTTTCTCGAAGAATTCGCGACATTTGTAGCGCTCGCAAAGCTCGTTGTCGATCTGGCGCGTCGAAGAGAGGGTTGCGTAGCTCCGAGAGTATGTGCATGATGGCTTGAAACGAAGCAATGGCACCTTGAAATGTTAGCTTAGAAAATACAGCAAAGCGGGTTAGTATACCAATGTGCCATTGGAACCGAGCAGCGTCAACATCAGCGGCCGCCCCATTGAGCGTTTCTACACAACCAACCGACTTTTCAAATATCCTGGAACTGTTAACTTATGCAACTTTGAGCAAACTTGCTTAAGGGGAAACACTTACGATCTGCGAATGTCATCTGAGAAGACCGCCTCGCGATAGGCGCGCGGTATACGGAGCCAGAAAAGTAAGTAAGCGCGCCATTCCAGTAGTGAAGCCAAGCCTAAGGTCAATCGTTCCATTGGTATTTCTGGGTTAAGAAAATGCAGGTACTTTTGATGGGTTTCTTCGTGCACTTCGTCAAGCATGACTTTGATCTGATTATAGAGGTCTCGCAATTCCTGAGCAGGGTCTGGTCGAGAGGTTCCATGAAGTCCGGAATCTAGCACCCGTCGTTCTAGACGATATGTGCTTTGGACTATGCGCCGCAGCGCTCGCATGCCGTTGAACCGGACGAGTTGGAATGTCATGGTTGTGAACTTTTGTTCGTTGTATGGGGCTGGGCCTGGACTCGCTCCATCGACAAGGTCTTCATCGTCGATATTCCGCGGGAATAGGGTGGTGTAAAAGTCTTCGGTTATACTCGGCTCCTGGCCTTTACATTCAGCTGCACGAAACTCCAGATGGCCAAGTTGATGCCACATGCGGCGGCGCTGTTCAATAGTGAGAGCGTCCATGGATCCTGCGGGAAACAAGGACGGGTCCCTGTGTAAGCCCTGGTTTAGTGCTATTCGGAAAGCAATGCCGATCAAGACCCAAGCTTTGCCTGAAATTCATGTCAGCTTCATATTATAAAAAGCATTTAATAGGCCTACCCATGTCTTCCTCTCTTGTGATACAGGTTAACCATAATACGAAGCCCTGGAATATCTCAAGGCTAGATGTTGTCAAGTAATTTTCTCGCGCAAGAGATATTTCAACCCCCAGTTGGAACCGGTCTAAGAGGGCTTCTTTTGTATCGCCGAATCTATTTTGAACAACCTTGGGAGGTAATGAATTGATGGCTGAGAAGTAGATGGCATAGGCAATGGGGTGCGTTTCACGGTTGTAGTAGGAGAACTTCCGCAAGATTGTCGGTCTATGTGTGATCCTCACCAGCGGATCTACATTGGCGAAATAGACATCCAGAAGGGTATCGCGGTGCTCTTGTGTGCTGGGTAGTAAGTTCTCGAGGTTCGAGCCTGTGCCTGCGCGGCCCAGTGAGAGCAGATCCACCAGACTGCTTTGTGGGACTTCTTTCCTCTCTTCATCAGTCTTGTCGCCAAGTAGAGCCTTGATGTCTTGGATCTAATAAGCGTCAGCACACGTTCATCACGTGCTTGCGCAAGTTATTCAGACAATAATGCAGCGACGGAAATGGTAAAGTTGTATGCGTACCTCGTCAGCAAGCAATGCAAAATGCAGGGAGGAGACAAATTGGGACTGTCCACCATTAAGCAAAAGAGTGCCATCGCCATCGTCTGAAGTGATGCCTGCTCCATGAGAAGCCTGACTAGTGGATGATGGGGTCGAAGCATCCACGTCTTTTCTCTCAAAGTCAGCGCTGGACCGCACAGATGACGCCGTCGTGTTGGACTGTCCAGCGACGGCTTTTTCCAAAAGATACTCGAGTCGATCCAGTCGCGCTTGGACATCACTACTTCTTCCGCCCTTGATACTGTTGGCTATGGTAGCTTTTGATATTCTCCCAGTAGCTGTTGTTGGCTGGACCTGGTCTGTCCAAGTACAGACGTGGTTTCCGCGGGTACAAGATCCACAGATGGGATGGACATGGTCGCATTTGACTTTCCTTCGTCGACATGTCAAGCATGATGAAATCACTCGTGGGCGGCCTCCGCCTGGCTTGCCCGTGGAGCCTGGCGAATGGGCTGCTGAGCCAACCTTGGATTCGACCATGACCGAATAAAAGTGAAGGGATGTCTTCACGAAATGCCCAAAGTTTTCAAGGGCGGTCGGCGGTGGTGGGTCGGTGGACGGGGAAGAATTGGCCCCGCTGCACCCGGTGAGGTTGGCATGCAAATGCAGCCCCACTTACGTACCGGCGTTGCCCAACTGGGCACTAGCTTTCATCATGAGGCTCCTAAGACGATGCCGAGAACATGTGGAAGCTCGAATGATATTTTCGTACGTTCCATTTCATCCGCAGTCCCCTAGGCCCTGATCGCCGTGGCGATGTCGTCACTCTCCTCTTATCCACCAGTGCCACGCTCGCGTCGGCTGCTTATGTCACGACAGTCTACAGGACTGTTAGTTGCAGTTCGCCAATATGCATGGCTATCTTGGTTCGAGTGGAAGCGGGGTGCGCTATTCTTTTCACGAAATCGGCATATGCGAATTTTGTGGCAAAGCTACCGCTCGCTGTTTTTGTGCATGTAATCAGTATTTGTCGTGGATTGGTGTATCATCGTTGCAAATCCTCAAATCCGAGATTGTAGCATGGATATGACATGGCACATGCCTTGTAGTGCGTGGTTTTTGTCCAGGGCATTGATTCTTCTGAAAGAAACAAACGGAGATAAGTGCTGTTTCATCCGCGGTTGGTCCGACGTGATTTGTCTGGCATGGAGTCCGCAAACTCCATCTGTAAATTCGCAGGTGCCCACGTGCCTACTCAGCATTATGCACAGATTGCTCACCTGAAGGAGAATGAGCTGGAGAGCAAATGCCTGTGATCTACGTCACCCCTACCCAAAAATGGGGAATGCGTCGATTCTATTGGCCCATGTATACTGAGCGCTAATGGTCCCTGTCAGCACTACAATTCATCTCATCAGTTGGAATACCGCTACCCCTACACCGTACACTGTAGGTGTTACCAACTAACTAATCAGGAAACTTGCTTGTTGAGGAGCGGTGGTGGACCTACCCTATCGGGGTTCTGTCGCATCGTTAAGGCATCAGCAATAGGTACATAGTATAGCTGAAATGCTGAATCTACGTATATATATATATATAGCTTTTGTAGTTGTGGAAATAAGAGATGCATCAAACATTTGACTCGCAGCTTGTCTAGAGAGAGGAATTCAAACTCTAAATACCTTGATACGCATACTGACCACAATGATTCAAAAGGGGCTCTTTATCAACAACGAAGTACGTCTTGCCTGAGCATTCACGCAGTCCCTTGTTCTACTATGCTGATCCCGCTAGTACGTCGACTCGACTTCTGAGGAGGTTCTGACCATCTACTCGCCTCATGATGAATCTTTAGTCCTGGATGGGATTCAGGTGGCTTCTCTGGCAGACGTTGACAAGGCTGTTGCAGCCGCACGCACGGCTTTCGAAGGCGAGTGGGCTACGTGGACAGCCCAGCAGCGTAGTGATGTTATGAATCGCTTCGCAGACCTGCTCGATAAGCACGCGGCAGAACTTGCAGTTTGGGAGGCTAAGAGTATGGGCCAGCCAGTTATGATGACTCAATTCAGGTATGGGTTTGCATCAACCAACTTCCGTTACAATGCTGGTTGGACAAACAAAATTCCTGGCGAGCAATGGCCTGAAGAGAATGGTTTCTACAAAGTATGTTTCGTCTTGTGGTGACTTTTCTTCTGTTTCCTTGGAACCTCCGTTAACGCAGGCTCAGATTGTCCAATATGAGCCGATTGGAGTCTGTGCAGGCATTGGAGCTTGGAATAGTGCTCCACTCTTCCTTGCTGTCAAAGCCGCTCCCGCTATAGCCGCTGGATGCACATTTGTCTTCAAGTCGTCCGAAAAAAGTCCAATTGGAGCTCTACAACTAGGCGAGCTAGTCAAGGAGGCCGGTTTCCCCCCTGGTGTGATTAATATCATCACTGGAGATGGGAAAGTAGGCGCTGCCATGGCCAGTCACATGGGGATCGATAAGATTAGCTTCACCGGCTCAGTAGCTGTAGGAAAGAAAGTCCAGGAACTTGCGGCAAAGAGGTATGTTACTTTTAGATAATAGACACGGCTATAACGCTCACACACATATAGCAACCTCAAACGCGTCACGCTTGAGCTGGGTGGAAAATCGCCATCCCTGATCTTTGCAGACGCAGACATTCCAAACGCTCTTGAGCACCATAGCCAAGGCTTCTTGATGAACACTGGCCAAGCCTGCGTCGCAGCAAGCCGTACGTTTGTGCACGAGGATATTGTCGATGATTTTGTCAGGCAGCTCAAAGAGCAGTTTGAACGACTTAGCAACTTGATGGGACATCCTGAGAAGCCGGAAACTCTGTTTGGCCCCTTAGCCGACGGCAAGCAGTTTGAGCGCGTTATGGGATACCTCGAGATCGGCAAGAAAGAGGCCTCGCTCCTCACGGGTGGAACAAGAAAAGGCAGCAGCGGGTTCTATGTTGAGCCGACTATTTTCCTCAACCCCTCGGATGATGCGCGCATCTACCGAGAAGAGATATTCGGGCCAGTGATTACCATTCGCACATTCAAGACGGAGGAAGAGGCTATCCGCATGGCCAATGATACAGAGTACGGCCTGTCAGCTTACGTCTTTACGGCTTCTATACCTCGTGCACTGCGCATTGCGAAGAAGATCAATTCAGGTATGGTGAATATCAATACGACACAGCAAGCTTTGATCGAGGCACCCTTTGGTGGGTCCAAGCAGAGTGGACTTGGCAGGGAATTCGGGAAGATGGGCGTTATGAATCATCTGGAGGCTAAGACGATTTGCATCAAGTAAGTATGGCTGGTTTGGATCAGGAACGACAGACTAACGAGTAGCAGTATGAATGTATGAACAGCAAAACGCAGACTGACGAAAGATTATGGAGAGATGTGTGCTCTTCATAATGGGTGGGAAGTAGAGCGTTTTGTGTCACACGGTATCCTCCTATAATTTTACATAGATGGTAAAACCAGCATATATTCACTTTGAGCAATCTTCATTGGCTGGGTATGAGTTTGAGATATTGTTTTTTACGAGTAAACGTGTTCTTGTCTTTGTTTTTCTTTCTGGAATGCACCCACGTGGGCAGATTCGAACACCATTGGCGCTTTGACGGGGTCATGGGCTGAGCAGGGAGTGGTCTGCACGCATCAAAAGAAAGAAGATTATTGTTCCCGTTTGTGGTTATCATGGGCTCCGAGGCAAGTGTGTCGGTGTAGAGCAAGTGTTTCGTGGAGCCTGCTCAATGGTTGCTCGCCCAAGCCCATGCTATCTCTTACTGCCCTGTCACCTGTGTCACTGGGCACAAGGCATCGTGCCTCTTCAGCCATTCGAACCGGTTAATAGACATAAGTATGTGTAACGCTGCGACATGGTGCCTTGGGGTGGTTACAGGCAAGACAGTGGGATGCGCCCAAAGCTAGTGAAACGAGGCTTGCTAGGGGGTCGATTCTAATGGTGGCTGATGCTCGGTCCTAGTGTTGAGCTGATTGTCCAGGAACGGAGCGTGTGAGGGACAAGACACGAAGTCACAGACGGGTGGTGGGTTGGGTGGCCGGCTAGTGGCGCCAAACCGGGCTAGGCAAGCGAATGACGCCCAGCCTCTCCCGCCGCCGTCGTCGCCGCGTGCATGTCGGGATGCATCTGGCTGGGCCGTCACACGTCACTGCTGTGTGAAGGCACGTCTCGTCCCCTCACTTTGTCGTCTGAGTGGTCGACTGCCAACCGCCAGCCCTTCGTTTCGCCGCGAGGTTGGGACCGGGGAGCTGCACCAAGCTTGCTTTCGCCATGGCTTCGTCCTTGCTTGCGGAGGGCTTGCCCCAACAATGCCTCGCTCTCCATCCGTGCTCTCTCTTCCAAGGCCCTCCAGCCTCGATTGGCCCCGCTGAAACCTTTGCCAGCTGACCTGCGCTGCAACTGCGACGCCGGTTTAATATCTCGGACGCATACCACAGCAATCGCCCGAACGGTCCCGCCGCCCGGCCATTGTCTCTGAGCACGCACTTGCAAACGCCAACCAAAATGCTCGCCCTCTCTTGACATGGCCACTCTATCTCCCGGTGCGTGCGGTGCGCATTGGACCTGTTGGGCGACATAGCTTGCTAACTTGGTCGCATCATAGACGTCCGCGACTCTACTCTAAAGTCGCTCAAGCTAACCTGCCCCTCCGCTGAGGTCATTGAAGATCCACCTTCTCCATCCTCCGACGACATGCCGTCCAACGAGCAGCAAGGCTACCCCTTCCCCGAAGTGGGCGACGAGTGGTCGGATGAAGAAGTCCTGATCCCTAGGCAGAGGCGAAAGACGCAGTATATCCCGCCATTGATGTTTGAAAAGATTACGGCCACCTCAGCAGAGACGTCTTCTGATGATTCGAGTGTGCCTTCGCCTCGTCCTCAGCGATCAGGCGGGAAAGCAAGCCCGGGTGTGCCCCTCAAGAGCCCGTCGCGACAAAGCTCTTCACGCGGAAACAGTCAAGATGAGCTGGTACAGCGCTTCTACCAGCTGACAAAAGAGCGCGACGCACTGAGGAAGGAGCTACAGCGGAAAAGTATGGGCATCAATGGCACCTCTGGAAGAGGCTCCAAGAGTTACAGGTCAGAAGAGGATACCCTAATAGAAGAACTACTTGCGCTGCGCCATGAGATACGCGTATGGAGCGAAGAGTATTTCTCCGGTCCTATCAAAGCCTCAAGCAAGCGACCGTATCTCCACAGAGCGAGAGAGCTATTTGGGAACCTCACGGACAACTACCACGTCTACCTAAAAGATCCAGAGGACCGACCACTTTTGATCCAAGCATACGTGTGGATGCGGTTACAGCAAAAGATATTCAACAATTGGCAGAAGGGCAGTGGATATGTCTGGGCGGGAAAACTAGGAGATAAGAAGCTGCGTGATATCAACGATACACTGCGAAAGGGTAACAATATCCTAGCAAGAGCTGCAATTTCTGTTTAAGATGCGAAACTAACGCTGCACAGCGGTCAAAAATGAAACAGAAGCTGCAGAATACCACCGATGGCGGTCCCTGACTGTGAATCTTCTGGTTCCTCAAATCGACGGCAAATGGCGCCCTACTTTTGACGCAACACCAGTACTGAAACAAATATCTCGCTTTTGCAGTCGCATGCGCCGCAAACTGCGCCCATGGTCTACACGATCACTCAGTTCTGGAAAAGAGCAACTTGGTACAATAGTATCAGCCTCTGTAGCACTAGATCTCAAGATGAAGCGCCAACTAGCTGACTATCGCTTCGTGACTTTCACGGGCGGCAAGAAAGACCAGTACTGGGGATACGGCTTCTATGATAGTGAAATGGAAGACGTTTTCGATGACGACTCAGATGACATGGGCGGGGGATACAGTAGCAACGAGAACCCAAGGGGTCGAAGAGTCGAGTTGGCACTTGCTCCTGCGCTTGAGAGGTGCGGAAACGCAAACGGACATGTCTTTGACCAGAGCTTCGTCATGGTCAAGGCAGATGTTAGCTGCAAGAGACTGGAGAAACGAAATCAGCAGCCGAGATCAAGAGCCGGTGGTAGTACGGCAGGTGGGAGACGTGGCAAGAGGGGCTTCGGTAGCTTCTGGGGTCGGTAGAGCCTGACTTGCTCTGGCCGACATTACCATGCTCTTCGTAACCCTGCATGACATGGTATTTTGAGCAGCACCACCAAGGTTTCCCCACGACTCCCCGGCCTCGGTTGCAGGGTTATTTGCACCAAACACTACTTTACTTTCTTTGCTTAGTCCAAGTCCACTTTTGCATTGCATTGCTTTGCATCATTATACCCCTTTGGTACCTTGCCTTGACTTGGCACACAGACTCGACGCATTTTACGCATTTTATACGTTTTCACGCAGTTTACGAATCATGTACAGTTGCCTATAGCACAAATTCCCCTCCTTTTTACATGGCTAATTGAATTAATTCCAATAATCCATGCCACAAGGCGTCTTTGCTGAAAGAGGAGTGGTTTAGATCCAGTGTGTCTGATGTGGAATGCATCAACTTACTGGGACGTAGTGACGGAGTTAGAAATGAAATATCTTATACTTTTGGAGTTCTTGGTAGCTGGAGGACTAGAGAAAGAGAGAAAAGGAAATATGATATTATCAGCACAGACTAGCTCTTCAGAAACAAGTTTTCAAACAAGTACACGGCTAGAATGCCTCATGGAGAGACAACCCCACGACCAATAGATCTATAGCTCATTCTAACCAAAGGCTTTTCGATTCCCAAATTCGTACAACCATTACTATACAACATTATCTACTGACGATTACAAGCGCGGGAGAGAGAAAGTAACAAAAATTTACTCTTCCCTGGGCACAACATGCACCTCCCAATCAGCTCCATTTGGGCCCTTGACCACCTTTCTCTGCCCATCCTTCAAAAACGGACCTTGAGCATTCGTCACCTCACTCTCCAGCACACCCTTCTTCTCACCGGTGCGCAGATACTCCAAAAAGGCGACAGACGCATCAATGTACTCGTGTAGCGCCGTTCTGCTGTTAAGCGTCGTCCCAGACACGAGTTTCATAATCATGGGCACGATCAAAGGCGCATCGGTGCAAGAAGGATGCGCGGTACCGCTTAGAGTCATGAACCAGCCTTTGTTGACGCTTTCGATAATTTTCTTCACAACGTTGAAGTGCCAGCCTTGGTCGTAGAACTTTGTTTGCTTCTCTGTCCACTCGCCGCTCTGCATGACGAGAATGGGTACGTCAATATCTTTGTTGAGGGGACCGGAACCTTTGCCAGGATCGAGGGCAATGCCGCCGTTGATAGGCATCTCCTTGGTGCCGGCGGATTTGAGTGCTTGCATGGCACCTGTGGCTCCGTAAGAGTGGCCACCAACTGTGACCGCAGATAGGTTGAGGCGATTCTTGAAACCAGGGAGGGCGTTGCGAGGTGAGTCGGGCTTGAGGTTTACAACTGGAGCATCGCCTGCGTTCAACTGCGCGAACAGCTTGATCGTCTCGCTGATTTCGGCCTCACGATAGTTGAGCTGAGCAGCTTTGAGATCAAGCTCCGACATGGGTGGATTGGCTTCAAGATCCTCGAGTTTCATGTGCCAGACTTTTTCCTCTTTGCCATTTGGATGGTGGATAATCGTGCCAGGCCCACTACCATCTCGATGTTCAACAGCAGCAACGACGTACCCGTGACTTGCGATACTGCCGAGGTAATGGGCATAACTCTGGCTCATACCGGCCATGCCGTGCGTGAAGACCATGCATGGCAAAGTACCGGATTCGCTGTCACGTTTCAACTCCATGTGCTCTTTCTCGGCCACATTCATAATTGTCTCAAAATCATCAACACTGTCGCCCAAGACACGCTGAGCGCCAGTCAGAACAGGCGCATCGACAACCCCTGGGATGACTGTACTGGAACCAAAAGCCCAAAGCGCAAACGTGAAGAGCGATGATAATTTGGGAACTCCAGCGAGCCGAGCATAGCCCTCGCCAATGAGTCCTACAGGTTGAGGTAGCCATGGTCGGGCCCATGGTCGCTGAGAAGGTGATGCCCGAGGCAATGAAGAAGGATAATATAGTGTGATAGCTAGTGTATTCAATTCAAAGGCCTTTTCGCCGGTAGCTTTGAGAACCGCATCGTGGATGACTCTTTTCTGGATCTCGGTTTCGACATCTAATATACCCACTTCATAGGGTCCGGTGTATGGCGGTAGCGGTGATATGATAGGCGTCAGCAAGAAAACAAACGTGACGAAGAGTATCCCCGCAGATGTGAAGATGAGGAGGCTTCGCGGCCCGAGGCGGCCTATCCAGAAAACCATGGTTGTAAAATGGTTGAGATAGTTTCTTTGCAGGTTTGGCCTAGGGATTGTTCAAGTTACTTCCTGGCCTCTGGGGAACGAAGAGGGTGATTACGAGTGGAGGTGGTGGCGAAGGACGTGGATGACGTAGCGCTCGGAACGCAGATCGTCCGTCTGGAACCGGACGACTTGATGTCTCCGTCCAACCACGTTCTGCTATTTGCTTACGCGCTGTACGTGCATGGACCTGATGAGTGCACGGATTCACAGTATCCTTTGTCTACGATGTTGAAGCCTTGACAACTTCTGAATAATACCCTGCCTCCGTGACAGTAAACATGAACCCCCTCACCAATTTCTTCCATCCCAAGTTTGCAAGATAAGAAGGGATAAACATTGTTATTATTATGGTAATTGTATCCATGGCGAGGCTAAGGAGAGGAATAGTTGTCCTTCTATAAGCCTGAAGGTGGAATCAAAGTACCTGCATTTCGCGGTTCGGGATCATGCCAAGGTGCTTGAAACCTGGCCTCTTGACTCATCGGTATCATGCATGTCTTCTGTCACATCAACTCCACTTTGCATTTCTTGTAGCGCGCTCCCATCTACATACCTTTTCCAGATTCGATTTAATATAGATTCGAAGCGCGATGCCACCACAACTCAAAACGCCAAAGGGCACTCGAGACTGGGATGGCCAGGATATCGCTCTACGCAATGAGACCTTTGACCAGATGCGCAAAGTGTTCCGGCTTCACGGCGGTGAAGAAATAGACACGCCAGCGTTTGAGCTGAAGAGTTATCTGACTGGGAAATACGGAGAAGATTCGAAATTGATATACGATTTGCAAGATCAGGGTGGCGAGATATGTGCCCTACGCTACGACTTGACTGTACCCTTTGCTCGCTGGCTAGGAATGAACAATACTCGAGCTATCAAGCGATTTCAGATAGGCAAGGTCTACCGTAGAGATCAGCCAGCGTTGAAACAGGGCCGCATGCGCGAGTTCTTCCAATGCGACTTTGACTACGCTGGCCAATGCGACATGATGGTGGCAGACTCGGAAGTTGTTTGCATTGCAGCTGAAGTATTTGAGGCGCTGGAGATATCTGTTGTAATCAGGATCAACCATCGCCTCATCCTGAACGGCATGTTCGCAGCTGTCGGTGTCCCGGAAGATCTGATGCGGCCCATTAGTTCGGCAGTCGACAAGCTCGACAAGCTTTCCTGGGAGGAAGTGAAGAAGGAGATGGAGGAAAAAGGTCTTGATGCGAGTGTGGCTGCTAAACTAGGCGAATATGTGCTGCACGACAAAACACCAGACATCAACTCCACACTGGCGTTTCTCAAATCAGATGCGCTCCTCTTAGCAAACCAAGACGTGCAACAGGGCGTGAAAGAGATGGAACTACTCGTCAGTTATCTCAAAGCGTATGACATTGCCAGCTACGTTCAACTCGATTTGTCCCTAGCAAGGGGACTAGATTACTACACCGGCCTGATATACGAGGTTGTCGCACAGAATCAGACTGGCACCTCTGTTGGCAGTATCGCCGCCGGAGGTCGCTACGACCGTCTTGCAGGCACGTTCAGCAGCCGCGATGTCCCATGTGTGGGTATATCATTTGGCGTTGATCGGATTCTTGCTATACTAAAGAGTCAGAAACAAAACGGCGTGACTGTCTCCAATCGCAAAATCAATGTCTGGATTGTCATTGCGTCAGACAATGTCGGGCTGGTCGAACAACGCATGGCTATTGCACGAGAACTTCGTTCTTCAGGTATCAGCGTCGACTTTGACGCAAAAGCTGACAAGAAGCCACGAAAGCAGATAGACGTGGCCGAGAAGAGCGCAGCTGTCGTAGTATTCCTAGAAGAAGCAGATGCAGCCTTGCCGAGTACACGAGTCAAGGTGCTCTCGCTGCCAGACAAGAATCTTGACCATGCAGCAACCATTGAGCGCAAAGACCTAGTTGACGAAGTAAAACAACGCCTCACACAATAGCCTGCACGATCGAGTTCGGAAAAGAAAAACTAAAAGCAAAGAAACCCTCACAGCAAGTTCTGCCTATTCGGACAATTCAGCCTGGTTCCATCATCCCCACAATCACCAATCGCCACTCCTCCCTCATTAGGAACCCATCACGCGCCTCTACAAATGACCCGACACCACACATGCATACATGTGCCGCACGCAACATGCACGCGGACTTACCGACATATCTATACGTACATAGACCAAGTTCCAGGATAAAACCCGCATTGAAGGATTCATCCGTCCTGCACCCAAGTTTCACTCCCAGCCAGTCGATCACCCTACTTACGGACCGGGTAAAGCACAGCGAAAATAAATCGATTGGCTCACAAGCAAATCAAGTCTAGTATGTACCACGCGACAAGCAGATGCATACTGTGGGAATCCCCGAAGTAAACTGGGGCCACCAACCCCTTCCCTATACTAAAGCTCTTATTAAGGGAACGACACCTAGCCGCGCTCCGACAGGGTCAACGTTACTGGGATGCATGACTCTGATTCTTTCCTTCTCTGTCTTTCTTTTCCGATAATCTCCACCCGGAAGATCGTCTCGCTTCGAGTCCGGCTCGCTGGGGTGACGTTGTCTATTATTTCCGTTACAATGAGCTGGGATGAGTATAATGTTCGTAGGTATATGGTTCGCTGGGTGATGGCGAAAAGGGGACTAGCGCCAACCGTCACACAGCCAACCACCACCAGGCTCCACCACTTCAAAAAAGCACGGAGAAGAAAGTGAACTATTCTGGTTTCTTTTTTCGTTTGGTTTTACGTATGACTTTTCCCGCGTTTCGATAGCATTTGCTCCTCTTTTTCTGGCCTGATTGTTGTTCTCTATATCACCTCAACATTAAGCATCGCGCGCTCCTCCTTTTTTGTTTCGCTTCCTCACTTGCGCTCCTTGATCAGCCCACTCTGCAGTGATCAGAACACTTTTGGATGTTTATGTGATCAATCATATACCTGCGGCGCTTTGTCATAACCAAAAAACTACCACAAACATGTCACTTTCAATAAACCTACATATGTTTGTTTATTTACATACTTCCTTCGTACCCAAGCCCATCTCTCGTCTCCCCATCCCCGCTTTCCCCCGTACCAAAGGCATATATACCTCCATCCCTAGCGCAGCAAGTCCATTGCCCCAAGCGTACGTATGTATACAGTCTCCACTCCGAACACGAACACACACTCCAAAAAAACAAAATAAACGCACGTGTCATCCACGTGTCTTTTCTCTCTTATGTAAACCGTTTAGTTCGTCCATCGCGCGTGCGTGCGTGCGCCTGCGCCTGCGCCTGCGCGATCTGGGATCCAGGATCTTCAAAATGTGGACCACGCATCCCAGCCTAGATTGATTCATTAGTTTTCCCTTCGCAAAGCATGTTTACAGATACGAAGATACGGCCTTGGTTGCGGCCAAAAACAATAAACAGTCAATTGCAACGGGTTGCTAATGGCAGAAAATAACCGATGGGAGAGCCGGGGGGGGGGGGGGGGAAAGAGAGGCTTGGTGTTTTGGCGGTTGGTGAGACAGCACCTGGCCTGGCTAAATTGCTTCGGATGATGTATATCTATGTACTAGTGTGTGTGTG
>JAWDHC010000298.1:0-33998 GCA_036172615.1 Curvularia verruculosa
GAAAAGTTCAAGAAAAAACGCCCGCTGTATGCAAGACAACGAGGGAGAAAAGTTCCCAACAGATCCCCAGTAAGATTTGATAAAAACGCCAGTTACTCCAGATTGTTTACCCTATTTTCCATCAGCTCCCTCATCTCCCACAATCTCAAAGTTACTATGCGCTCTCCGCAGCGGACTCCTCTTCGTCTTCTTCTTACCACCACCAACACCACCACCACCACCACGATCCTTCCGCCGTGAATGAGGCGAATGAGGCGGAGACTGGTTCTGCTCCTCGGCCTTCAACAAGTCCATTGCACGGTCGACTTCCTCCCACGATGGCCTGCTGTCGCGGGTTCCATTGGGGGTAGCCGGGCCAGACTGCGTGGCGAGGACTTGAATACGAACAGTTTGGTCGTCTGGGGATTGCATAGGAGATGTGTTGTCTTGGTGGCGGACGGGCGTGTTGTCCATACTGTCGAGTCGCGGGGACGAGCTGCTTCCGCGCCGGACGAGGGGAGTGTCGGGGCACTCGTCCTGCATGGGGCTTCGGAGGCCGTCGGTTTCGGCGTCGGATATGGCATGACGGCTGTCGCTGAGGTGGTCGCTCAGGCCGGCCGAGGTGTCGCTTCTCCACATGTTACGTAGTGTGCTGCGTCGGCGTATCATGCCCGAGGCGTTGGGCGGACTGCGCGTCGGCGAAGTGTCGAAGAAGCTTGTGTACTTGCTGCCTAGCTGGTGCACAATGGGCACGTCTGCGCTCGACCCCAAAGTGCCTGACCGTACGAAGAGGACGAGCCCAAGACACAGAAGCAAGAGGGTAGACTGCACAACCGCCATCCTCTTCTGCCACACGAGCTCGTCTGCCAGCAGACTCAGTCGCGTGCTAATTTCGCCCATCTCCGACTTTTGCCGCTCCTTCATGCTCTCCAGCTCAATGACTGTGCTCTGCCAGAGCTGGTCGTACATGTTGCGGAAGCTCTTGAGCTCTATCATGACGGTGCTGTTGAGGTGGTCTAGAAACTTCTCCGTCTTGGCCAGCTGCCGCTTCTCCACTTTGATGAATGCGTCGCGGAGCGCACGAGACTGCTCTTCGATGTACTGAAGCGACAGCGTGCTGTTAGCCTCAAGATACTGCAGACGTTTGTGGATCGACTTGAAGAACGACTCCTGGGTCGAAGGCGTAGGAGCATTTGGCTGTGTAGCGGAGCCCCGTCCTGGAGTCTGCGGCTGGGAGGGAACCACTGTGCTGTTGCTCGAGGGTTTGAACGAGGAACTTGAAGACGCTGACGGTGTCGATTCAGCCGAGGAAGTCGCGGCATTGTCGTTTGTAGGAGAGGTGTTGACCACTGGAGATGCCGTTACGGAGCCATGGATTGGTGATGCTTCGGCCTGGTCAGTTGTTGAAGGCACAGTGGAGGCCTTGCTTTCGCCAGCAGGCGAAGAACCTGAATCTTTCGATTTCCCTGTAGGAGTTGGCGACGAAGCCGGGCTTTGTGGAACTTGCAAAGTCGGAGTTATGTCAGTCGCTGACTGCTCGTTGGCGGCTATAGACTCGTTCATCTGAGACGAGCTGGTAGTTTCTGTTTGCAAACGAGGTTCAGAGGCACTCTCATTGGGATCCACAGTCTGTGACACTACAGGCTTGACCTCGTCTTTCAAAGCTTCGATAGGTATCTCCTCTGGAGGCAACGGCCCGCTATCTGCAGCCGGCTTCTTGACGTCTACGCCCTCAGCCTCTAGATCCTCCTCATCATCAATGCCTCTTGCCTCTTCTTCCTCCTGTCTAAACTGCTCCAACATGGTCGTGCCATGCACACGGAGCAAACTCAGCGGGCAGTAATACTCGTTTCCGTACTGGGTCAAGAACTCGATACGAAGATATCTCGCCCAAATCTGCGGCTCGGTGATGAGAAAGGGCTGAATGTCACGAGAATTGCGTGCTTCAAACGTGCCGAGGGTCCGCCATTTCTCCATCTTAACAGGATAACGGTCTGACACGCTGACTCTAAAGTGTCTAAACATAGACGAAAAGAACTCGTAGTTTGCGAGAACAACGGTATCCACAAGAATATCGTCGCAGAGCTCGACTATGAGAAACTTGTTATCGGCTGAGCATATGTTGAGCATGTAGCTGTCCTTATTCTCGACCAGGATGGCGGACGAGCTTTTGGCCTGCTTGTTAGTCTTGAGGACCGTCGCAGCACAGTCGAACGAAGCATAGTTGAAGCGCTCCTTGCACGTCTTGCCAGCGTCTTTGCTCAACGCAAACGAACCCGGAGCGACTTTGCCTTGACCATTTGGAGCCTTGGTAGCCTCGGCGCTTTGTTTGACTTGCTGGATACCGCTTGCCACACCATTGTCTTCTGGACGTCCGAAGCCGCTGAAATCAATCGAGATCTCGCCCTCGTCGCCCAGCGAGTCCAAGGCATTGACGTTGACGGGCCGCCGACGAGGAGCTTGGTTTGATGCTGCCGGCCTTCCTTGCCCAACATTCTCGGGCGACTGTCCCACCTTGGCCAGGTTCTTCTTTTTCCATTCCTCAAACGACAAAAAGTTGGCATTGTCAAAAGGCGAGTCTACCTCGAGCTCAAGCTCGGGTTGTCCGCCTTGAGTACCGCTGGGTGCTGCGCTTGGCGCCGAGCCAGGCGTGTCTGGTTGTGAAGATGCCTCTGAATTGGCGTTCCTTCTCTCGTCCTTTGCAATACTGTCCGGCCCCTCCCATATCCCAGGGATGACGGTCTGCAGACCTGCCAAGGCCCCTGCCTCAACGGCTGTGCCGTTCACAACGGCCGTCTCGCCCGGCGCCGACCAGCTTGTCTTTGCACATTGCTGCGGTAACGTGTGGGTAATGTAGTTGATGGTGCGGTATGGCGAGGTGCTCTCGCTGTCCGAGTATCTTCGCGTGGACAAGGGCGAGGGCGAGGGCGAGGGCGAGGGCGAGAGCGAGAGCGAGGGCAAAGACACAGAGGCGACATGCGACGTGTGGTGTGTCGTGGCACCTGGATATGCACCAGTAGCGCTTGATTTAGTCGTCACCGTCTCATTCGCCGCCGTGTCGGCGGAGGCCAGTGTAGACGAGCTGCATAGCAGCAGAAGAAAAGTCCAGTTACGGAGCGGAGCGCCAGTCGCGAGCATCGCTTGGGTGCATCTCTTGCGGAAGCAGGTGACGGTGCCAGGTGGCAGAATGAGGCCAGGCGTAGTTCCAGGTGGCCAGTCCGGTATTGGGGGAGGACATGGGTGTACCACTCAGATTACTGCGGGCGCAGACTTGGTGGAATTGTGCTGGAGCGTGAATAGGTGTTTTGTATGCCACGTGTGGCTGTTTCACCGCTTCTAGAGTAAAATCGCTCCGGCGCAAATGTCTAGCGACTGGAGCCAATGACGGCTGCCAAGGTTGGGGGGGAGATGAGGAAGTCTTATCTCAACCACATGCGTCCACGACGCACATAGCCCGGTCACGCATATCAAACACATATATCAAGCACACATTTTTCTTTTTTATTCTTTGTAACTTTATGCTTTATTCGCACATGCCAAGAGAGCATTTTTGGCATCTCATGGGATGCATGGTCATAGTACTAAACTCATTTCCCTAACAAAACCCAAAAAGAGAGACATGCAAAAGACTCGGTTGAGAGGCTCGTAGCGTGACACGCGACACGCTCATATACAAGGTTTGCGTGCTATTCATATCGTCATCTCATCAAGACTGTTCTCCTACACGTGAGCCCGTGAACAGTTGACCAACCCGATTACAAGTGAGTGAAGGTCTATAACCTAACTATTCCGCCAACAAAAAGTAATACCAGCTGCCAGCTCGCCTGGGGCAGCCTATCGCTCTTCGCCATTTTACGCCATCGTCTAGTACTCGTGTGTATCGTCATGGTGATCCGTTTGTAGTTGCCGAAAGAAAACGCCATACGAGAGTGCAAGAAGTGCTGATGCCCAAACGGACTCGCTATGCTATGGCACCAGGCGTAAAAGGGGTATGTCCAAAGGAAAAGAAAACAGAAGAATAAAGAAAGACAAGAGTCAAAAGAAATCAAAGTTGAGGAAAAAGTTAGAGGCAAACATCCAGAGAGGAAAATGGCCGAAGATGGGGGGGAAAAGTGTTGAAACGAGCCGGGATTAGAAGGCTAAGAATAGGGTAGAGAGGACCAGCCTGGAGGTAAGTTGGATTAGAAGCCTTCGTTGCCTGCGTGGCAGACTTTGGCCTCGGAAACCCACTCCGAAGCAAGGACTTGGTGGGCCGTCAAGCGGCGGGCCGGAATCGGGTCAAGGATGGAGTAGATGACGTTGCGACATTGCCGCTAGACATAGTATTAGCAAGTGTTGTTGGGGGATTACAAGGGTTGGTGACTTACTCTTCGCAGAACCTCGATAGGTCGGTAACCCTCTTCCTCTTTACGGTCCTCGAGATAGCGGTCGAAAAACTCGTCCTCTCCCTTTTGAGCAACACGCCAAAGGTGGCGGCCCGTCCTCATGGCCATGTAGATGATACCACAGGCCCAGACATCAACGGCACGGGGGTCAAACTCCTTGTCGACGTACTCTTCGGGAGCAATATAAGGAGCCGAGCCACACAGACCAGCCGTCATGTGCGCTTCCTTCTCCCAGGCCATACGGAAGCACTCGCCGTTGCCAAAGTCGGTAATCTTGATGGAGCCGTGGGCAGTCAGGAGCAGGTTCTCGGGCTTGAGATCGCGATGGGCGACACCCATCTCGTGCATGTACTCTACGCCGCGCATCAATTGCTTGAAAAAGCAGTCTGCCTCGACCACTTCGAGCTGGCCGGCTGCGAGAACCAGGGTATACAAGTCACCGCCCGAGCAGTACTCCATGACTTCGCAATATGTGCCCTTTTCGTCCTGGAGCAAGTCGAGTGTGGTGATGACGTTGGGGTGCTGCATGGATGAGGATATGCAAAACTCGGATGTGAGGCGCTTTTGGTAGCGTTTGGCAGACTCGCCGGGTCTTTGCTTGAACTCCTTGACGGCGTACAGCTGCTCTCGTTTTGAGTCCTTGGGGTCCTGCTTGTGTGCGACTCGGACAATGCCAAAAGCGCCACGGCCAACCACTTCCTGGCACTTTCCGTATTTTTGGACGAGCGTCTGGGGCAGGGCGTTGACGGCGTTCTTTTGCTCGGCAAGCTTCTCCTTTTCGTTGCGCATGACATCGACCCAGTTGGACATGAGGCTGAGGGGCTGATCCTCTGGGACTTCGCCCTTTTTCTTGCCGAGCATCAGGTTCTGGAACATGTCGGAGAGCTTCTCCTGGCGCTTAGCAACCTTGAGGTGGTGTTCGTGGGTGCCATCTTCGTTGAGCCAGAAGCGCTTGTAAGGAGCGGCGGCACCGTCCCTTTTGTTGACGGAGCCCTGGCGTACTGGCTGGGGGCGGCCGTTTGCGGTTGCGCCGTTTGTGGTCTTGACCTCGCCATTGCGGGCCTTGACGTCGCCGTTCTTGTCGACGTTGGTGGAGCTTTTGATGCCCATCATGCTGCTGAGGCGCGAGGTCATGGTGGGCTTCTTGGGCTTGAGCAGCGCTTCAGCGGCGGCCTGCACGCTGCTGGCGCCCGAGTGGGTGACGGGGACAGGGACGGGGCTCACGGGTGCGACGGGGCTGGCGGCCTGGGGGAGGGTCAAGTTTGCGTCTGGCTGTGAGTGAACCGACGAGGCTGTCGAGGCCGTGGCCGTGGCCGGGGGAGAGCTCATGGGCTTGGGCGCGGTGCTGGGGGGATTGCTGGTAGTCGGGGCAGCCATGACGAAGGCTGTCTGTCTGGCGAAGGCGGTGGATGCGCAGTGCGGCTAAGAAGCAAAGGGTGGGGCTGGGGTAAGCGCGCTGGCGATGAGCGGCAGCAGCAGCAGTCGATGAGTGGGAGTGATTCGGAGACGCAGGTGTCTCGCGGGCAAGAAGCCCAGGGTGAGTTATTGCACAGCGGTCAAAACGGCGTATCTTGGACGATGGTGGGTGGTGGAGATGAGGGAGGATCCGAAGGCGGGCGAGGGTGCGTGAGGGGCGTAGAGCCGCAAAAACAGGGTGGCTGTGTGCTCAGCAAACCGGGCAGGGCGGCGATTACGAGAGCGCGTGCTGGAGAGAGATGTGGGGAGAGAGAGAGAGAGAGAGGGAGAGCGAAAATTGGAGGCACGAGAAGATGCTTATCAAGCAACCAGCAGTGGTTCGGACGTGATGTGTGGTGATGGATGTGGGCAGTATGAATTTGGCCGGGCAAGTGACGGGGAGCCACAGCAGAGTGGCGGTGCAGCGTTGGCAGCGGCGGCAGCGGTAGCAGCGGTGCCGGGCTTTGATGATGTCGGCGACGACACGACGGGCTTTGGGAGAGAGAGAAGAAAAAACAAGGGCGCTGGGACGGGCTGGCGGGTCAAATACTCACGTTACTGTACGAGGGGTAACCCATGGTGGATTGATAGTGCACTGCCCTGCCCTGCCATGTGTACGGCTTTCTGGATGAGGCCTGGCTTGCGCGATTTTCCACCTGTTTACCACTATGTAGGTACCTACAGACGCCAGTCGTTGCAAATGCCAGTTGACCGCTGCCAGTCTCACGCTGCCGCTGCCGCTGCGCCAACGGCACAGAGAAGCGGGTCACGGGCTTGCCCTCATACTTGTGGACTGCCTGTGGATTGGGTCGTCTCGGTGGACCGTTACTGGTCCGCTGAAAATTCTGTGTCCGGCTGCCGTCCTGGTTGACCAATCTGCCGTTGAGGAAAAAAAAGAATGAAGAGAGACAGACTGAGAGAGAGAGAGACACTCGGACTAACATGGTAGAGAGACCAGTCTGACAGCCAACGGTTCCGCTCCGTGGTGCCAGTACCAGTACCATAATGCTCCTCCAAGCACAGTGACGACACTGCACTTGGAAATGTCAATGTCACCATCATCACCACCACCACCACCACCACCACCATGCCCGAGGTCAGCCGAACGCTTCTACTCATCCCGACCCTGATCTGGCCATGACGTGCCAGCAACCACTAGCCTACTCCAAGTCGACTCCAAGTCCAACCACGGTGCTGACGCCACATGTTATCCGCTCCCTTCTGCTGCCACCCCACCAATCTGACCATTCTTCTTACTCTACCCATATTCCCACCATGCTTGCCGTCCTTTTCACCCGCCAACGACAGAACAAGGCCGACCTTGCAACTGCAGCATGCCCGCCAAGCCAAAAGGGGGGGCTGTACACCCTTCTCCCCGCATCCCAAGGGCGCCTTTGCATGCACACCGCATTTCGCTACACATGAGCCTATGCGCCAACGGAACACGCAAAAAACCGCCTGGCAAGCAAAAACTCCTACTAAATCGTCCTTGCAGCCACTCACAAATACCCCTCGTCCACTCGTCAACCCACTCACGGGTACCACCACCGGGGCCTTGCATGCACCAAATGCACTGACCCTCACCATGGCCTTGTCCTCTTCCCGTCGCCTTGGTAAGAACCGTTGTCTTGGGGCCTCGTGTACCCGTGCATACATACTATACCTGTGCTCAGGTGCGTGGTAGACGTGGCCGGGCCGGGGGGGGGGGTTGGCCATCTCCAAGTCCGCCGCCGGCTTGCTGACAAACCCAAAACAAAGAAGAATGTCACCAAAGAGAAAGAAAAGCAGAACACGGAGGAAAACCCTTTCATTCCCGACAAAGGGGGGTTTTTTTTTTCTTTACCCCTCCCTCGTATCTTTTTTTTCCCTCAAACTCAGGTCTGGCCCTTTTTGAACCGTTGCTAGCCTCGGCACTTGTGGTGTGGCAGAAACAAAAAAAAAGCCTATCCCGGCCATATTCCAGTTCCTTGCCAAACACTTCATGGTCTGGCCTCTTTTTCCACGCAGCATGACAAACAGAATGCCTCATTCTGTCACTCACATACATATTCGTATTCTATGTTCATTCCCGCTATGCATTCGCCTCTCGATAATCCCGCACCCCTCCACACTCCACTTTTAATCCTTCTTCCTCCAAAATCAAGCCAAAGAATCCCGAAAACATTAAAAAAACAAAATATACACTATCCCCCACCAAAACCGTTCCATACATTCCTACATACGGTACTCCCATTGCCAAGTGCCTCGCGCACGGTCCCTCCCAAGATAAACCCTATGTAGGTAAGCCTACTCCCTCCCCCCCCCCCCCCGTGCCGCCCACGTGTGATGCAATTGGTCTGTTTGTTTTCTTTTGATCCTGTAGGAACACAGCAAAAGCTACATATATGTCTATGCATGTATGTAACGGCACGTATATTCTCTGGTACCGTTTAAACATGTATATACGTATAGACCGTGTGTTTGAGTATTTGTTTACAAATACATGTATATATGGGTGGATGAGATGTGGACGATAGATAGGTAGGTATATGTACACAAGGTAAGTAGATGGTGATAAAAGGGATAGTCTGCAAGGACATGAGGGAGGTGCGCTGCCTAGTTTGATACTCGTGTCGTCGTAAGTGTGATGTATTCTATGTGTGAAATAATAAACAATAACTATATAATAATACTCATGGTGAAAGATAATCAAACTCTTAGTCATGAACATGTCCAGTCGCTCCGCACATTCCTACACCTCGCGCCCAGGATGCAACTCGTATCCACCCCTCCTTCGCACCGGTTCTCCTCCGTGGCCCCTCGCATGCAGCCCATCATCACCGTCCTCCAGATCATCGACAAAAATGTTAAAGTTTAGCTTGGCCTTCTTGGTTCCCCTACCACCATACAGCTCCTTTTCCAGCTCGGCTGTATTCTTGCGCACCAAGCCCTTTTCATTCAGTCCCGTCCGCTGTTTCGCCGCTCGAACCATGGCAAATGCCGCTCGCAGAGGTGTCATGCGGTAGCCCTGGTGCACCAGCGTGCTGTTGTGCTGTGAGTAGAGCCACAACCCGTACATGCTTACTACCCACGCCGTCGTAACGAAGACGAATAATCCAGAAAGCGTCGTTGAGAATCCCCATTGGTATTTTAGGTTAGCTACGTCGGGGAGACAGAGCGTGCGGCTTGCGATCCATTCGTTGCTGTACCCGATCGAGTTGTAGCAACGACCGACCTCCGTCTTCAGATCGAGTGCGTCGTATGTCTTGTTTCTTATCGTCATGGAGAGGGTCGAGTTGCAAGAGTATGTGCCGGTCTTGCCGGGCTCGATGAAGTTGGAGTCTTGAAACGTTTTAGTGTTGTTGGGATAGTCGTAGTTGCCTGTGGTTGCTTGGTTAGAATACTAGAGGCTGAGGCATGTCTCCTCGACAAAACCGCAAGCAGGGACCACGTACATTTCATTACATCCACACTTTTAAATGTGGACGTTTTACGGTCTTGCATAGCCTGCTCCCTGGTGTAAATTGTTCCGTTGGGCAACATGCAGTCACCTATATCATCTCTGTTAGCACCATGACCATATCAAGACCAAATACGGTACCTACACTGGATTTCTCGAGAAGTTGCAATTCGACTAGCCTTGCCCATTAGCTCGATATCTGCGCAAGCTGGCTCGCTCCACGTCTCGTTCAGTGTTCCCAAGATGTTCCACGACGGTTTCAGCGCAGGTACCGGAACAACATTAATCGTGTCGTCCACATTCGCCCACGCAATCGACGTGGTATCGTATCCAGTCATTGCGCCAACGAAAATGGGTAACGTAAGAATGTAGGCGGTCGACAGCAAAATGTAGAAGAACAGTGCTTTCGTACGCCGGCTCTTCGTAGCCCATAACTCCCTCACCAATGTCAAAACGGAGCGTATGCTAGGGCCCTCGAGGGCGATTCGCTGAAAGACAGCAAATGATGTCGGCTGCCGCTCAATGGCCTTCAACAGTGCGTTGCAAAATACAATGTATGCTGCCCACGCAGCCAGCACCTGTAGACCTCGCCCAAGCCCAACGTCCCACGCGACATCGATTAATTTGACCTCTGCAAAGGTATACGCCCCAAACGTCGTGTCCAGCGCAAACACCGACGCGATGCCAGCTACGGTGGTATTCTGAGGCCTTCCCCCAATGCTACCACTACACCCCACGACTTTGGCACTGAAGAGGCCGTTGAACCAGCCTCGTCCAGCATACGGAGGAGTCGTGGCTTCTCCCAGGATACATATCGGCACAACTGCTGTTGCTAGGACGAGCAAAACAGCCAAGAGGTGCTTCTTCGACAGCAATATCTCCTTCCAGGTAGAAGTGGCGGCAAAACCTGTGGCTGTCGACTTCATATCCGGGCAGGCGTCTTGGAGATCCTGACTCTTTTCCTGCACGTGGGCACCATCCTCACGCCAGGACCTCGCGCCCTGTGTATCCGATATCAATTCGTCTGACGAACTCACAGACGCACATGTTACCATAGGTACCTCCTCTTTCTTCCCGCTGCTATGATCAGCAGCAGCAGCAGCAGTTACCATCTCTTTCAATATTCAGTCCCACGCCACTTGAAATGCACACAGCCATACCCAACTAGGGGGTCGCAGAGGATGGAAGTAGGAACAAGAAGGGTTGATTCGGTGTAAAAATGTACAGTGAACTCAAGGTCTGGGAGCGAGATCAAGCAGCCACACGTGTGAACCATATATGGCAACAGTAAAGCTTTCTGGATAAGAAAAGGGCCGCAACGGGTGCACGCAAGTCTAATTAGGCATTGGCGAAACAGTCACTACGAGTCGTGTAGGGCGCCTTATCCGTCATTACCGTTGATCGGCCGCCGCTACTTGAATACATGCTCGTGTAGGTATAGGCTTGGTACCTTGTCTGCTGTATGTTGCCGGGTGGTGTGATACTTGCTTGTCACATTTAGGGCAAGTACATCAAAGGCCGGTAGGACTGACATGGTGTGAGGTGCAAGTGACAAAGCTTCCTCAGCTGGCTCGAGGCTCGAGGCTGCGTAGGATGAAATACACTAAGCTAATTGAGGTCAACTATCAGGGGGGACCCTGCCAAACAGCAAAGCGTGCCTGGACCGTTGAGGTACCCCACGCCCATCGCTGTGCTATTATTTGTCTTTGGATAGTACATGCTTTACATAGAAGCGGAACCCATGTAGAAGCCATTACCGTTCTGGAAGTATTCTGGACAGTGCCAAGTAACTCAGCTAGCCATGTGCATCCATGCAATCTCAAAGGATTTTGATCAATTGTGTGTGGTGCTCCAGGCCCCACGCAGATGCAAATACATAGTGAATGTTATGTGTACAAAATGCCGTGCCAGGTTCAAAGCAACCCATCGCCAACATGCCCCTAGCTCTGCACAGGTGTTCCGCTCCGGCTGAGTGCATTGCCAGAGCTGTTGTTTCGAGCAAGAGGCGTTGCGCTCCTACTCCTCTCCCTCTCTCGTTCTCGCTCCTCCGTCTTGACCCGTTCTCGAGCCTCTTCAACAAGTCTCTTGGCCTCTCGCACATTGCGCATCGTCCTGCTGAGCTTTCCTTCTTTCCCCTCTTGTAGCTTCTGCAACTCGCCTCGCGCCTCGATATCCTCCTTTGTCTTGGTCACAAAGCTCTTGAGACTGACCTTGATGTTCTGTCGGAGATCTTGGCCTTCATCGAAAATGGCGTCGTTGTCGCGAATCGACTTGACATTTTCAACGCGCCGGGTGAGGTATAGGGTTGGGCGGCTCTTGGCATTGTGTTGGTCACGACGCTGCGCAATAATGCGCTGCACCTCCTGTTCGTAAGCCGCCTCGTACACGTTGATGTCGACATTGGACGGCGATTCAGAAACCACACACCCTTCTTCCGGCGCCGGCTGGAAGTTCTCGCCAGTTCCAATGTTGAGGAAAAGCGTGTCCTCCAACGGGTTGTGCGCTTGTCCTTTGCCAATGGGCGTCGTCGGTGACGATGACGACGGGACGACTCCTGTTGGGCTCGAGATGAAATGAATCGGGCCAGGTCGAATCGACAAGTTGTTACCTTTGGAGTTGCTGTCTGTGAGGCCCGGAGAATTTTGCATCGTCGGACTGTTTGCTGAACCCTTGCTCGAGCGCTTGCCTGCGTCAGTGCGAAGGTCTGGTTTGATGTATGCCATATCGTCCATGTTGTGCGGCACTCTCTGCCCCTTGTCGTCAACCTTGATGCTGTGGTGAACACCCTCGGCGGAAAGCACGTCTTCGACTGGTCGTCGATCGTGCGTGTCCTGTGATTTTGATTTACGCAATGCCGATGGTCGCATGGATAAGGGAGGCTGGACGATGCGAGAGGCGCTGCCCAGTATGCTTTCTATGCGGTCTGGTCGTCGCCTAAACAACAGCTGCTTGAAGCGTTTTACTGCACGCACCTTCTCAATCGTTAGTTCGAGGGGAACTCAACAAGTGCATCGCTCCTATGGCTGTGATGCTTGCAGAGGGATGACGTGCACCTACCACTGTTACAAGATGACCCATGTTGCCGGTGATGGCGGCATTTACCTCCTCATCTGTAGGCGGCTCAATGATAACAGCGACGTTCTCGGACTTTGCTAACAAAGGGTCCGTTCCGTTTCGTGTGACCCATGGATGTTCCTGTCCATGTCAGTACTGCTGTCTGGCAACAAACCAGTTGCACGTACCCTGATTTCCTCCATGGTGATTCGTTTCTTGGGGTCTTTTTCCATTAGCCTGAGTAACAAATCTTTGACGTCGTCGCCGCACTCGGTGTCGAACTCGATTGGGTCCATTCGTATCGACTGGTACAGCTCAATCATGCCGTGCTTTTCAAATGGTATCCGTCCAAAGAGGAGACAGTATAGTGTGCACCCCATGGACCATATGTCTGCGGCTCTTCCCGAGACATGGCCGTGTTTAGCCACGCAAAGCTCTGGCGGCATGAAAGCAGGCGAGCCAGCAGACTTGGCGGTCTTCATCTCGCCCTCTTTGTCAAACATTTCCGAGACGCCAAAATCGACAATTTTCAAGACATCTTCCTCGGTGACGAGGCAATTATCCGGCTTGATATCCCGGTGAATGATACCCTGGGCGTGCACTAAGCGGGCAGTCAGCACTAAATCGCGGGCCATGGCAGACTAGACCAGACGTACGGTACTCGAGTCCCAATATCATGTCTCTGAACCAACACCGGCATTGCTCCTCGCTATATGGATCGGCACGCTCCTCGAGGCCCACTTGCATCACCACGCCCTTTTTACACATTTCCATGACCATGTAGAGTGAATCCTCTTCCGGGTCGTCGAGCACTTCGATCAACGTGACAAGGTTGGGGTGGTGCAACTTCTTCATGATGGCGATTTCCTCCTTGATGAGCTCAAAGGCATTGTTGTTCTCCTCTGTGACCGAGTGGCGGTGGAGCGGGGAATTGAAGCCTATGCCGGCTGGCAAGGCGCGAATGCGCTTGCTGGCGGCTGGTCGGCGGAGGAGATTCGACTGAGCACGTTTGCGCAATCGCGACTTTGAGAACTCTTTGACAGCCTGGACCATGTTGCGTCAGCGAAAGCCACTGTGCATACCGCCCAGGTTACCCGCATCGTTTGGTGTCAGACGCACGCGCCTCTTGTCATGGCCAGCGGTTGTCTTAGAGAGCTGGTATCCTCACATATTCTTGGCCATATTGGTCTACAGCAAGGTGGACTGCTCCAAATGAGCCGCGGCCAATCTCCTGCTTGACTAGGTACTGGTTGATACGGTGTTGGGCGCTGCCGTCATCCTCGCTGTTGCTGTACTCGGAGCGTGCATTGAGCGTTTCCTGCAGCGCGTTAGGCTCACGACTCGACGAGATGCATGGCTGGCCGCTGGAATGCGATGCTGCGGGCCATTGAGCTGCTGAGCTTTGCGGGCGGCGTTGCATCCACCCTATGACGTTATCGAGGGCAGCTTGGCGGATGCTGGCAGCGGCAACGCAGCGACATTGGAGCGGCCGTCAGTCTGGGGGGGAGAGTCGCACCTTTACGCGTCTTGTCGACGAGGCTGCTCGTGTGTGGTGTCGTAAGGGGCTCTGGTAGGCGGGTGTTGACCTTTTGACAGCATCAGCGCACCCCCGGCGGGGTAGTCGACCAAGGCATCCTTCATGGTCAGGCAACGCACATATACTTGACTGGCGGGGGTCGCCCGGCGTCACAGACTGCAGGCACGGCGAGCGAGGGTTGAGACGTGTAGAGCTTGAGGTCGGGTTCTGAAGAGTGTTTGTTCAGCGGGTCGGGCGAATGTGACATGACTACACTGGACGAGGGCCAGGGCCTGGGCGGTATCTAAGTAGTACGGCGGACGGAGTGATAAGATTGGCACTCGGGGGGACGGGCTGGCGGGCTAGCAAGTAGTAAGGAGAAATAATATGGGGGAATTCGGGACTAGGCAATGTACCATGCTCCGATTGTCGACTTACTTTATGCATCGCACACGAGAGGGGCGGCCCTCTTTTCCTCCTTCAGCCTTGTCCCTTCAGCCTCCGCCTGTCACCGTTGTTAAGCAACCACCCTCTCTCCCCACCCGCTTCCACAGGCCTAGGCCCCCCGGTTTGCTTGGCGATAACGTCGTCCGTTCCTCTCTCTTCGACTTGTACGCTGTTACCCCGATCTCTATGCGAGCTGCCTACCAGGCCCCCGGATCGCCCGCTTCTCCATCGCAAACAGCACCCCACACATAATACTACACATCACCGCCTCGACTGCTGCTTCTGGCTGGCTTCCGCCCTCCCTTTGGACCCCCGCAATGGTGCTCTACAGCTTCTACATCTTCGATCGGCACAGTAGGTTCCCGTCTTTATCCCGCCATCACAGCCGCTGACCACCGCTGCAGCCGAATGCATCTACTCGCGCCGCTGGACTCCCGCACGCCCGACCTCGTCCTCGTCCAAACCTGCCCCCCGCCCAACCTCTGGCAACTCAATCGCAAGCAATGCTGACGTCGTAGCCGCCGTTCGCAAGGGCATGTCGCATTCCGACGACGAGAAGCTGGTTTTTGGTCTAGTCTTTTCGCTCCGCAACTTTGTCACCAAGCTCGGCGGTGCCGATGATACCTTTCTCTCTTACCGAACCGGCGAGTACAAGCTCCACTACTACGAGACACCGACCCGCATGAAGTTTGTCATGCTCACCGACACAAAAGTCATCAACTTGCGCCAGTACCTGCACCAGATTTGGGCAAACCTCTATGTCGAGTATGTCGTTAAGAACCCGCTTGCCCCTGTCGAGCACCCTGGCGGCATTGGCGTAGCCAATGAGCTATTTGAGCGCGGCCTGGAGACCTTCATAAGCGCCGTATTGCCTGTGTGAAGTAATGGACCAGGATAGCAAAGAGTCTGAGGGGCAGAACAATGCCGGTTTTATTCGTGGGATACCACGTATATCGAGTCCTGCGGTCCTGATCAGCGTCTAGACAGCGCAGTCCCGGACGTGTCGAGGAACCGAAACATTCTGGAATGCGAGAGATGCACACCTTCATGGAGTCCCACCCAGAAAGCTGCAGAGCCTCCAACCTGCGAAGCAATGGGATAGGCAATGACAGGGGCTTTGGTCAAGGGTCAGGGGGGAGGGCCTAGCGTATGTGCGCCCTTGCAAGGGCAGCGATGATGCCCCTCCAGATTAGGTGTTGAACTTGAGAGAGCCGCACTCTAAGCCATCAAATCCAGCACTAGAAATTGAATAAATCTCTATGATTCGACCTTGCCGCACCTGAAAATTTCCGAGTCGAGTTTGTCATTAAAACAGGTGATCTCATCCACTGATATGCTGGATACAGGTAAAAAGTACAGTATGCGTGTATGCGGGGCAGATATAGAGAATTATACGATCTGCCATAGTACCAATGATCCAGTTAAAGGAATAAATATCATAAGCAGTGACACGATAGATGATTCCAAGAAAAGATCAAAACACTGAACAAAAACCCATCTATACAATGTCACTCATGTGTCCCTTTCCCTCCGCCCATGCCTTGGTCAATGCCAAGGTACTCAAAACCAGTCCGCCAGCTGAGTCCCTCATCTGACACACCACACAACCTTCTCACTATGCTCAGTTCCCGTCTACCTCCTTGGACACAAGAGCCCCCTTCAAGAAGATCATCTCCATGCCCCCTTCCCCCCCACTACTACCATGATATCCCGCAACCACAAAGATGCCCAATAGCCCTCCAGGACAGCCCTCTTACACGCTCAAGCCAAACTAGAAGTATCACCTGCCAAGCAACCCAACCACTTTCTCGCCGTGAAAAACTTCCCATCAGATACACTTCCCTGTCTCCATCTCTTCTCCATTTCGACCCGCATTCTTCTCAGCCTGCTTCCGTCGAATACTCGACAGCGTATCTACTATGGGCGCTACAACCCCCATCGTCGATGACTTCTTTCTTGCTCCAAGCACTGAGTTTCCCATGTCCCATCCTACTTGCGCCGTCGCCTGTGTATTATCTGTGCGCCGCGTGTCGGGAGCGGCGTTGTTCGTTTGGAAGCGCAGGACAGATGCTTGGTGTAAGGCAGTGATGCTGGGGGTGTGCAGGGGCGGCATGGCGGCTTTGTTGGAGGGCGGAGGAGAAGAAGAAGAAGAAGAGGAAGAAGCAAGAAGCTGGGGTGTGTTGGAGGTGGAAAGGCGAGGATCTACGTGAGGAATGTCGTCGAAACCCGAGTCTGAGGCTCCTCTTTCTTTGGCTTCTTGTTGTGTAGCGGGCGCGGCTGGATTCTCGGTCTCGACGGCACGTTTTTGTCGTTTTGGCGAGGGACATGGGCGGGCGGTTTGATGAGAAGTATTGGTGCTGCTTGTAGACTCCGACTGGTTTTCAGTGTGATAGCCACCATCACTGCGTGAAGAACCGACAAAATCTTGTCTGTATCTCGGTGTCTCCCGGTCCACTTGTTGGCCAAATGATTCGTCAAAGTCTTGCAGGACACGCTTCAAGTCGACGATTGCGCAGTGGAGTGCGGCAAAGTTACTGCCAGACGCAGAGTAGATGGAGACGACGTTGCGTGACGCGGTCATTGCATTTTCAAAATGGGGAAAGGCCATGTTGATAATGCTGTCAAACAGTGACACTTTGGTACTATCTGATATGGTATCGAGAATTCCCCTTTTCGTGTCTTCAGATACGGTGTCGAGGTTGGTGCGCTTGCGCTTGTTGAAAGTATGCCGTTTGAGTTCCTGTCTGGGTTCAGGACTGGCAAGTCGCTTTGCTAGGAATAGTTAGATTTGATGTTGAAAGGGATCATTTCATACTTGCATGGCGAGACTTTGTGGTCCTTCTTGGTCTTGGCTGGGTTAGGCTTAGTGAGAGTCTGGAAGAAGTCAGTGATACGTTGGTCCAAACTATGTCTACACGTAATCACTATTGTTGATACAAATCTAAGATTTACAAGACATACCTCTCCTTGATGAGATGACGTCGATGCCTCGCACACCATGGTGTAAACCGCACGCCTAGCTTCGTTGATTTTATTCATTCTAAACAGAATCGCTTGGTACTTCTCCTTGAACAAAGGCACCATGCCCTTGGCAATGAACCCATGAATGGGCAAGGAGTCTAGGACGTCCTCATCCTGTGGAAGTGGATTCTCTAAGCGTAAGTGTATTTGGCCGCTTTCTATCACCAGATAGACCCGATGAACGGCGTTCTTGTCTTCCGGAAATAAGACGTTACCAAGATCAAAGTAAGTTGCTTCGTCTTTCAGTGTGACAAAGACAAGTTCAGGTTTGATTGCACCATCTATGCGCGTGTACCTCGGTGGCTCATGGTCGCTGACTCCTTCCAGAAAACTGTCCAGATGCTGCGGGTCGAGGAAACGCAGCTGATCTCGCAGGATAAGGGCACGTTTCTGTGGCTTGTTGAGCGAATTGAAGGTTGGGGCCTCGATATCCATAGTAAGAGAACTGCAAACGTTCCAGAATTGTGGCTAAATTGTTGGTCACCAATGACGGTGCTTGAAGATGTACACGTAAAAATAGAAGAGTCTGACTGATTTGGTGATGGGTGTTGAATGGAAAGAAATGTTGACAAGAGAGAGGTGAAACTAGTCTGTGGGCACGTAGTTGAAGCAGCGCTTGGATACCGCTCTTTCACTTGCTCCCTCATAACACGATTCACAATCCATGGCTAGCATCTGTTTCACTCATGGCCAGACTCTGTTCGTCGCTATCACATAACAGGCTCATGACTTGGGTATCACAGGCACAAAGCCTGATGCATCAAGATCTTGCTTAGCTTTAGATGCAGTAGCCTGGTGCACAGTTTAGTTAGTGTATTGGTACAGAAATCCATTGGCTTATAGTTGCCCGGGAATATTCTCGGAAACTGCTGAAACTCTAGGATGAAGGTACAAAATGAACATAAAATTACTGCATATTCATGGAGTTGCAGAGCTGGCAGGAAGGCAGAAAGAGTCAATAGCACTATCAGCATCGAGTCCGGCTCTGCATCTCGTTTGAATATATATGTCACAAAAGGCACGTTAATATCGCCCAAGACAGTTGTCATAATGGTTGATTGGCGATAAGATTAAGAGTCTATACTGACCAAGCCTTCACTATAGCATTACACTTGCGTGTAGTTGAGCTTGAAATATGATAGCAGGCGTCGCCACCCAAAGCTTACAAGTACAGACCTTCCGGCTCACCCTCAGTCTTCGTCTTAAGCACACGCTCTCTTGCGGTCCTAAAGTCTTCCATGTTCACACGCATACGGCGCTCACGGAGAGCCATGAGACCAGCCTCCGAACAGATGGCCTTGACGTCAGCACCCGAGAGGTCGTCTTTCTGGTTGATGAACTCATCAAGATCGACATCGTCACTAAGGGACATCTTGGAGGTATGAAGGGTGAAGATCTTCTTCTTGGTGGTTTCTGGCAATGGTCAACATGGGTATGCTTTCTCATCAGGCGCTACAACTTACGGTCAGGATTCTCAAAGAGAATCTTTCGGTCAATACGACCAGGGCGAATCAGAGCGGGATCCAGTGTCTCAATCTTGTTGGTGGCCATAATAACCTTGACATCACCACGGTCATCGAAACCATCCAGCTGGTTGAGGAGCTCCAACATTGTTCTTTGAATCTCACGCTCTCCTCCAGAAGTCGAGTCGTAACGCTTGGTACCAATGGCGTCGATCTCGTCGATGAAAACAATCGAAGGGGCGTTCTCAGCAGCTGTTTGGAACAACTGTCGGACAAGCCTTGGACCGTCTCCCAAGTATTTTTGAATCAGCTCACTACCGACAATACGCAGAAAGGTTGCACTGGTCTGGTTTGCGACAGCCTTGGCCAGCAGCGTCTTTCCGGTACCGGGTGCACCATAGAGAATAACACCTTTGGGTGGCTTGATACCCATCTCCTCGTACAGCTCAGGATGCAATAGCGGCAGCTCGACAGCCTCTCGTACTTCCTGAATTTGTGACTCCAGACCACCAATGTCCGCATACGACTCAGTGGGCGCCTTGTCCAGCTTCATGACCGACACTGAGGGATCGGCATCATCTGTGAGCACACCGACGACGGAGACAGATTTGTGATGCAGAAGAATGCTCGCTCCAGGCTCCAGTAGGTCCTTGTCGACGAAGGACATGATGGAAACATAATATTCAGGGCCTGTTGCGCTCGAGACAATGGCGTGGTCGTCATCGATGAGCTCCTCGAGGTTGCCGACGCCCATGGGACTGCCGCGCATGTCGTCGACGCGTGAACGCTCATCGGCATTCCGGTCTTCGGCACCCTCGCCAGCGTTTGCTGAGGCAGGGGCGTTTCCTTCCTTGACGGCCTTTGCCTTGCGTAGGCGTTCCTGGTTCTCGACGTACTCCTCCTCTAACAGCAGGTGGTCGTGGATGCGCTGCATCCGGAGATATCGTAGCTTGCATCGCGCGGTCGGGTAGACGGTGGGGAGCTTTGCGGCGGCACTGGGGCCAGCAGCCTTCTTCTTCTTCCTGCCGATGCGGGTTGTGGGTTGTGGCGGTGGCTCGTACTTTGGCTTATCCTTCTATACACACGGCTGTCAGTGTCTGTGGTGAGACAACCATGGCCGACTTGTGGAAGCTCCCATGGTCTGTCCAGCAAGCAACACGCACCTTATCCTTCTTGCTCTTGTCATCGGGCGGCCCGCCGCCTCCTGCACTCGACTGTTGGTTACCCTGGACATGGTTAGTATGTGCTGGGTGGTGTTTGGGGCAAAGAGGCGATATTTACCATGGCACTCGTTCAGGCGACAGAAAGTGGATCAAGCGTTTGGACAGATGAATGGAGACGATTGCCGAATTGCACGGCGCGTGTGGTGGTGGTGAGAGGGATGGGGGCGAGCAAGGCGGTGGTTGTTTGTAAGAGGTGTTGAGTTGATGCGCTGCGGCCGAAGCTCGTGGATGGACGTCGGGGAATCGGGGTTACTAGCCCTGTGGCGTCACTGCACCTCGATACCGCTTGAAGCCTCACCTTCCCCAACCTCCATACAAGGACAGACACGTCAGGCCCTGTTCGACAGGCATATACCCCCGAAATAAGCACACAAGACTGTCTTAAACACCGTCTTCGGTCTCAGACCATCTGTGCATTTTCATAGACAAACACTATTGTCCGAGCTGCAACCCCGCCGCGAACCACCCAAGTCCCCCCACGCCCGTCACTTGGTACCTACTCGGCCATCGCTTTCGATTGTACGGTACAGGCAGGTAAGCCTTCAGTTGGTTTCTCCCAAGCGGCCAAGCAGACATCATTGTGCGCACTCGGACATTCCAGCCGCGTGAATCGTCCATTCCCCGCACCCGATACTGTGTCGGAGCCTGGGTCACCTTGCAGGCCTCAGGCTGACTCTCGTGTCTAGAAATACCTTGGTTGCACCCACCTGCTGCCTGCTCCGTCCAGCCTCACCCTTTTCAGCTCCGTCCTTTGTGTTCGTAACTAGACAACTCCATCAACCCGCATCATGGCCTCGAACCGGAGCAGGCGCATTGCAAAGGAGATTGCCGACATCCAGAACGACCAGCACTCCAAGATCGTCGTCGAGCCGGCCGGGGGCGGAGACGACCTTACACATCTGCGCGGGCAGTTCCTAGGGCCACCTGACACACCATACGAGGGCGCCACCTACTATGTCGACATCAAGATCCCGAGCGAGTACCCCTTCCGCCCGCCAGTTATGAAGTTCGAGACAAAGATCTGGCACCCCAACGTCAGCTCACAGACGGTAAGCACTCAGCCTGATGACCATCAGACAGCATAGATTGGAACGCAACTAACAAAGACAGGGTGCCATCTGTCTAGATACGCTATCATCCCAGTGGTCGCCCGTTCTGACCATCAAGTCCGCCCTTATCTCACTCCAGTCTCTCCTTAGCACACCCGAGCCAAAAGACCCCCAAGACGCAGAGGTAGCTGGTATGCTGATCCGGAACCCTGCAGAGTTCGAGCACAAGGCCCGCGAGTGGGCAGTCAAGTACGCTGGCGCACCTCAGAAGGAAATCGCCGAAGGTAGCGGGGGTGCCACAGCAGCTTCCATTAAGAAGAAGGCGCAACAAGCGAAACAGAACGAGGAAAAGTCCAAGCTCGCAGCGTATCGGGGCTACAACAAAGATTTAATAGATCGCTTCGTTGCCATGGGTTTCGACGTCGAGGCTGTCGTGGAAGCTTTTGAGTACGTAGGAATCGACCGAATGGGCGGCGAGGATTACGAGTTGGAGGAGGCTTATATGGGCGATATTACGGCTCGTCTGTTTGGCGAGGCTTGAACTGTCCTCGATGTTTTCGTACCATTTCTACAACATGTCCTTGGATGATCAGCAAGGGCTCATCTTTGCCTTGGTAACCAACCGGCACCCGGCGCGCATTTCAGAGTCCCAAGGCTAGAACTTTCAACGTTTCTAGATTATTGTGGCTGTGCTACTGAGTATGGGATACTGGCGTTTTCTTTTTCACTTGTTATCCAACTTTTCATCAATCAAGGCGTCATATCTCTGGTGTTTATGGCGAGTAGGCAGACATCATACCAGGATAGTCGATATCTCAATCAAACCATTTCAGTCAAGTGGCTCCAGTTCTTTCCCCAAGATGTGTATTGTCTATCAACGTGAACAGGTGCTAGCATGAATCACAATCTGAAGTAGGGAAATAAAGCTGAAAGTAGGCCAATCCAGTGGGTTATCCATCCAAGTTCTCTTAACAGAACAACGCCAAATGCAGCGCTCGAATACTACTCAAGGGATGTCTCAAGTTTACACCATCTTTGTCACTCTTGCACCCGGGTAATAAAAATATTAACAACAGAATTTAAAAAAAAAGGCCCTCCTCGTTCTCGCTCGCACGCGCGGAGCCTCTCACTTATTGTTCTTTGTGAGTAGCATTTTGGCCCGCGTCTTCAATGGCCGAAACAGTAATAATAACGCGTCCCTCCATTGCGTTCGGATCGTCTGCCGACGCCTGCAGCATCAGCGGTGCGCGCCCTGAGAAGACCAAGCCTAATGGCAGGACTGTTTCTCTCACGTAGATAACTGTTGCTTCACCGTCAGCACTGCACTTTGACGTGACTACTCTTCTTCTTTGCCCCTCTCAAATTTGATCGGGAAACAGGGTCAAACTCACTCTCTTCGTCAAAGGTGTATGTGAAATGGCCGTTGCAACTAATTTGGCCCTCCTTGTCCGGCATCGAAACCTTTTCGCAGTCATGCGTGATGCCCTTCGGGTCCGTCGCGTTGGTGAAGCGAGCAGTCAGTGTGTCGGAAACAAGGTCTGGTGTCGTTGCCCGGGAGAAAGTGACGTTCCAAGTACCCAGATAGGTGAGATCGGGGGTTGGGATCGACGCGGCGGATGCGGTGGCCGCGAGAGCGACGAGACAAGAGAGCGAGAAATGCATGGTAACGAGTGTGTTTGCGTGCTGCAGTGTACCTCAGGGGAGTGAGCGACGATAGAGTATGTATGGGTTGGATGGATGTATATTTGGAGGCTGTCAAGAACCGTTTACTTGTTCGCAAAACGAAACCAAAACGAAACGAAACGAGGGATGACCAGCAGCGCGAAAAGAAGCCTAAGAGAAACACATCCTGGGCAAAAAGAAGCCTTTATGACCATGCGCCTCCGTAATCCCCTCAACCCTCACCCCCCTTGTAATGAAGTACCGCTGCCGACTGCGTTTCAGTCGCTTCCCGGCGTTTTGATTGGGCGCTTGGTTGCTTAGATTAGCAGTCGGCTAGGGTCAATGCGGCAGTTTTATGCCGCGTAATGGAACGCCTGCAAGGGGCCGGGTAAGCACTTGGGGTTATAGTGTTGTGCCCGTTTGTGCATTACTCCATGGGGAGTAGCGCGTGTAGGATTGAGTAGCGCATGTTGGTGGATGGATAGGGTTTGTGGGGCGCAGGCGATTGGTGGAGCGTTCTGGAAGGCGACAGTGCGGCTTGATCTGACTTCGAGTTTGGACGAGGGTACAGTGAATGGCCGTACGTAGACGAGGCAGACGGAAGGTTGGTAATGGTGATGGTGATGGTGGAGATCAGTGCATTGGCAGGGCTTTGCGATGGGCAGTTTCATATGCGATGCTTTTAAGAGTTTGTATCACTTCATTTTTAAGTTTATTCTAGTCATTGTGCTGTGCCAGGATGAAAGTTGAGAATGCTGAAAGGAGATCAATTTACAGCTATATGAGTGATTAGGTATCGACTTGCTCCGGGCTGCGAATTTTCGGGAATTGTTCGATTTTTCCATTGGGATGTACCGGATAGGCATCGACCATACTCCTTAGGATGTTGCTATTTTTGATTGCGACCCATTCCTCAAAAAGTTTCGCCTAGATTTCGATTTTAGAGTAGTGGAACTCCAAGCTTAATGTGAGTTACTTATCGATATGTATGTTCATGTGTTGCAACATAGGCAAGTTTGGACTTCAATACTGAGAACTATCTCTATAGTACTTAGTGGTCTCCTTCTACTGCTACTTTGGTCTCTGCCTGCAAGATAACTTCTGATTTATCGGGTCTTGGTGGCTCTCAAGCAGTATTGAAGAAATTCATATTGGCTATCAGATCAGTTAATATAAAGGTGTCAAGTTCTTAAAATCAAATCAACGGTGAAATCGAGACAGACTGCTAAAAAAAATCAACAATACAAGTCAACGCCAAAGAAATCCTTGAATTTTAAAGATCTTTCGATTCTCACCATAGAGTTCATATGGCCATTCAATCACAAGATACCCTACACGCTCTATTACCTGCGCGTTGTATGTAAGCACGGTATTAGATTCGGCAGTGACGCTGATATTGTGAGCCACTAGTCATCTCTACAGTGATACGTGCAAACCTGGTAGTCAGGGGGCCAAACATGCACGTCACAAGGAAAAACAGGGGCAATCGATCGCACTCGGATCTCGGGAGAGTTGCTATGTGGGGTGGGGGATTAAAAAACATAATGCATTAGCGCTATCGATCACACGGTGACATGTGCTATTCTATAATACCCCAAACCCTAATACCCGACAAGCACTCTCTGGCTCTTCCTTGTCTCAGTCGCATAGTTCCTCTTTTCGCCTGTTACGAAAAGCTGCAGATGGCCTTTTGCAGCTGGCACATATTTCACCTTTGCGCCCTGCTGAACAGTGAATGTCTCAGTGACAGGCTTACTGTTCAAAACCCACTGTGCAGTCAGCTTAACGCCAGGGTCCCAGCGCCCAACAATGGCAATCACTTCATGCGCTACTTTGGCATTGTTGGAATCAATTTTGGGGTCGGATTGGCGTTTCAATGCGGCCTGGCGACCACCATACTTGATCACATCTTCCCAGACGTTGCCGCGAGTAGACGGGGCCGTACACTCAGCACAAAGGGGTGTAGGGCCATCTGGGGCATGGTCCTTGACCCATTTCTCCACCAACTCCAGATAGTCCCAGGTCTCGCGATCTTGATAATTTCCACCGTGTGGCTTCTCAGGCAGGATGGTGATGTTTGCCCATCCAGCACCACCAACTGCATCAGTGCGCTTCTGGAACTCCACAACACCCTCGTTGAGAAAGTAGTTGTCCCAGGTACCAACGTAGACAAAGATACGACCAGCTAGCGCAGCACCGAGATTGCGAGACGAGTTGAAGTTGGTCACAACGTAGTTACTCAAGTCAAATGGCTTCCAATATTCGATGGCTTCAGGATATATATCGCCGTTGACCTTGTCCCATGGCTCGAGGGGGTAGCCATTCAAGCCCTGTACACCGAACACAGCGTTCCAAATGTCCCACTGATTGAAGGAACGTGAGGAGGTGCCAAATGTCAGTTCCCAGTGGTTTTCTTGTGCAACTGTAGCTTGAACAACCTCCTTGCCATCGTCGAATTTCCGGATGCTAGGGACGAAGCTGCCATCCGCACGTTGGTAGGCGTTTTTAGCGCTGTAAAGCTCAATGTCCTGATGGCGGTGAAAATCTAGAGAGTCGGGATAGGAGGAAAAGCATGCGCCAAAGAGATCTGGGCGGTAGATCACGCTGGCAATAGATATCCATCCGCCAGTTGATCCGCCGTCTTGAATTCGTGCATATGGCGCGCGAATAGTGCGGAAAGTTTTCTCAATGTATGGGATAAGCTCCTCGTTGATAGCGTCGCCATATGGACCCAGATTGGCTGTGTTGACAGCGTATGAATCATCATAATATGGTGCCTCATGGCGGAACTGAACCATGATAAACTTTGGTGCAGGCCGCTCGGGTGTACTGTTGGTTGCAGGGATGACACCGGCATTCCAGGCTGAAGTAAAGTCTTTGTCACTGCCGTATTTGTACGCCCCATTGCTTCCATCCCAGTGGTTTTGATGATAGATGACAGGATATCTTGTCTTGGTGCCATTAGCGTAGCCAGCTGGCAGCACCACATTGGCACCAACATACATGTCACGGCCCCAGAACTTGCTCAGCTTTTGACTGCGAATTTTGACGTACTTTAAGAACTCTGTATCCGCGTAGTTGCCTTGGTTGCAGCCACCAATCTCTTTCCCGCTGAACTTATTGGTGGCTGTAATGTTGTTGAAGGTCAGTTCAAGAACCTGGGCGTCACCGGAGACGTGGATGTCTGTAACAGATGTAACCAAGCTTCCATATCCATTGACGTTAGGAGCGCCATCGCCGCATGGAAAGCGGAGGCTGACTGTCGATCCATCGCTGCGAGTCACGGTTTCGTATCTAGTGAGGAAAGCTTGTACGCTATAGTTGCCTGGCTCGATATCGTCCAGACTGACAATTGGCCAACCAAACACTCCAGTCTCGGTATTGTTGTTGCTACCGCCAGACATCATGACGGTCTGGTCTGATGCGAAACCGTACACATTCTTTCCGAAGATCTTGTTGGGCGACGAAGTAACGTCGGTGTTTTCAAGGGGATTGGTTCCATTGGGCGCAAACATCAGAACGATGCGTCCATCGGTAGGGCTTTTCAGGAGACCTTCGATAACAGAGAGTTTGATATTGAGGTCAGTGTTTTTACTGTGACTGGTGACGTAAGACTTGATTCCAGGGCGAGCCGCTGCGCCGAAGGCGAGCGACGCAAAGAGGAGAAACTTCAACATCTTATATAGGAAGACTGTTGATAGGTCTTGCTAAAGACAAAGAGGGTCTATGTATCATATTTCTACTGAGCCTTGCACGGGTGGATAAGCTTTCTAAGTTCATCTGAGATCAGAGCTAATCGAAGTGCTAGCCGAATGAAGAAGGTTCAAAGGAGTGGAGTGGGACCAGGGTAGAACTACGCGAGAGCAAAATCATTGTCAAACTGGTTTTGTATGAGTGAGCAAGTACAATACTGACTGCTTGCGAAGCTGGCGTAGTCCCAACACGATGGTTTTTGGTAGCCTCTTGCGCAGGAACCAACCCTACATACGACGCGACAATTATTGACTCGATCAACAACAGAGGACAGGCATTGTCGAATATCTCCGAGTTGATGGTACTAGTTGGGGAAGCTAGCTACATGCGGCCATTCGAGATAACGCTGACGCCGCAGACGTCCGTAACACCAGCCGTAGTGCTGACGGTTCTCCTGAATTCTCTAGAGCAGAGTACAAACGGATATAAGCACGAGGGAGTTCTAGGACACCTGTCACAACGCCAGTCATGATTCTAGATGAATATTGCAGTTGTTCCATTGTGTAGATTAGGAAGATTGATCTCCATATTGAGAAGTATCATCACAGCGATAAAGATAAAAACTCATCGCAAGAAGCCAAGATACAGATTTACATTCCATAAATCAGATCTGACTTGGCTCAAGATACCTTGCACACACAGCACGCATCTTTCCTTTGAACAATTAAGCGTGAAGCTGTTGAGGGCGAGTAATACAGTCCTCCAGCATGAGGCGACCGGGCGACGTTTGTTGATTTGAAGATTATCAAATCTACCATGGATCACGGTGGAATATCCCATAACATTATGAGCCAAGGTGTGCACATGAGTTACCATTGTCAAACCTGATAGCGTCGTGAAGGACAGTTTGGGCCCTAATTACCGTGTACTACTACTCAACCTTCGATGCATCTGCCTTTTTGGCAGCAATGTCGGTTCCTCTCTCGCATTGTGGAATCAGACCTTCTAAAAGAAAACAAGCACTTACATGTCTTCGATTTGCCCAACACTGGCGACGAGCAAGCCGCATTAGACGGGCTGTTTGCTGACAGAGAGTGCATTCACGAAGCCGGAAATCAGACATGGTTCGAGCATAGCGATGGGAGAAAAAAGCGGTTGCTCGATCCGTTTTGCTTCGTCGACAACGAGACAGAACGGATAAAATATTCATTGAATGACTATGAACGCTTTCCTGTCCACCGAGAGTGACACGGTGGTGGGGTTGTAACGTTATAGCCATATGTCTTCTCACTGGTATTTGCTTACCGCTTTGTCCCTGTCTTCACCTGGACCTTTTTGTGTGACCGTATTCATCGCATGTCCTATGCAACTAACCTCATGTACCCCTCATATGAATCTAGAAACAAACTGAAATCGCTCCAACTCACCGCTGTTCTCCGCATACCCTGGTTTTTTATTAGTCTAAGAGCGTAATTCACTATACCCTACCCTAGAAACACCTGTTATTCCAGCCATGTGCTTTCAACAGTTCACTCATCAGCGGAATACTCTTCAACGACTTGTTTTTAGTATACAAACACTTTTGCATCCATAGCTATATCCCGAAAAAGAAAATCGAGCCAAGACGCATTCGTGCATGACACGTGCCCTGAATCTAGGCTTTCGTTAAGCCATAATACATACACTCGAATCGGCGCAGGGCAAGACGGCAGACACTTTGCGGGGTAACTAGAGATAGTGAAGCGCTAGGGGGGACTAGATCAACAAGGTGGGTTGTTCCGGCGTTGCTCCGCTTTGCAGCAAGGTATAAACGTTGTCATTGCACAAAGAAAAAAAGCAATGGATATTGTGAGATGAGAAATGTGTACTGTAAAGATCTGGTACTTAGAAAATGGTATACTTCAATAGGTGAGAGTGCGTTAGAGGGATTAAATCTCTTTCATGTTGCTGGCTTTGACTAGGCTGTATCCTTGTCACTAAGCCGTTGCTTTGCTGGCGTTCCGCCAGAAAGGATTGGAGGATGCAGCCGCTCATCTGCACCAGCACTATCTTGGCTACCATTTCACATTTGTTGCGTCGCCTGTATCCACTTACTGCAAGTATGAATACCCGCGGTGTACTACTTGATTGTTGGTTATGTGTCCAGTTTCCCCCACTTACCTTCAACCTTTCACATAGAAAAACCAGTTGTCTGCAGCCAGTTCCCACAGCACAAGTAAGGGTGCACAAAACATGGCCACCGCCAGTACAACTCAGTCGCGCGATATTGATCCAATCGTGCAAAGATATTTTGTTGAGGCAGCAAAGCGCAAGAGAGAAGACGGCCTAAAACAATACGAAACTCTCCAATTCAGTGAAAATGAGCGGCTGCGCAACCTCGTTGACGATATATGGGCCAATCACGAGGCGCTCGATGCACTCTCAGTACCGATCCAGCAAGACGGCCGAGTCAAGTTTCTGGTTTTGGGAGCTGGATTGGGCGGCATTGTAATGGCAGTTAAACTGATCCAGAAGGGGTTCAGTGCCGCAGATGTGTTGCTCGTTGACATTGCTGGGGGTGTTGGAGGAACTTGGTATTGGAATCGCTACCCGGTAAGCTGTCGTTGTGCAAGTAGAGTTAGCATTGCGAAGCTGACGAAGGCATAATCAGGGATTGCACTGCGACGTGGAATCTTATTCCTATCTTCCATTTCTGGAAGAGACTGGCTACGTGCCCAAGAAGAAATATTCTTCCAGTGTCGAAATTCGCACATACTTGGAACATGTTGTCCATAAATTTGGCTTAAGTGATCGAGTCCTTCTCCGAACACGAGCCAAAAAGCTCGAATGGATGAATGACGAAAAGACCTGGAGGGTTGAGGTGACCACGCATCGAGGTACCCAAGGGAAGCAGGAAGCAAAGCTTTCGTTCTACGCCGATAATTTTGTCATCGCAGATGGTGTGTTGCCGCATCCACGCGTACCCAAACTTCCAGGGCTGGCGCAGTTTGCCCGACCGATGCTTCATACAGCGCGTTGGAACTACGATATCACCGGAGGCTCTGATGATGACGAAACACCAGACTTGACTGAGCTCAAAAACAAGGTGGTTGGAGTCGTTGGTACAGGCGCCACTGGAGTCCAGGTCGTTCCCCAACTTGCTCGATTCGCAAAAGAAGTCTACATCTTTCAGCGCACCCCCTCGCACGTATTCGCCTTGGGTCAGACCGAGACAGATACCGAATATTGGCACGGCAATGTTGCGACTAAACCTGGGTGGCAACGAGCTCGGAGGGAAGCCAATGCTGAAGCGGTGACCGGGAGTCTGAAACCTGCAAATGACACGGCTCAGAAGGGGTGGGCTCAGCTAGATAACTTCGGTGGTCTCTACGGTACGACCCGGTTTGGTATGGTTACACCCGACAAAGCACAAGAACATATTGGTACAATGCTCGCACTGGATTCAAGACATAGTGAGAAGTCTCGTCTGAGAATCTCAGAGATAGTCAGAGACGAAGAAACAGCGAAAAGACTGACGCCTTGGTACCCAACATGGTGCAAGCGACCCACGTTCAGCGATGGGTATCTGGAAAGTTTCAACAGCAACAATGTCCACTTGGTTGATACGGATGGCGCAGGGATTAATAGCTTCACATCTGAGGGTATCGTTGCAAATGGCCGGGAATATCCAATCGACCTTCTTATCATGGGTACTGGATTCCTTCCAAACGCTGCTGCGGGAGGTCCTGGCACGAGTGCTGGCCTGGAGATCATCGGCCGTGATGGACGGGACATAGCTGAAAAGTGGAGAACACAGGGCATCACGACTTTACATGGTGTCATGACGAATGGGTTTCCCAACCTTTTCATCCTAGGCGTGCTGCAAGCTGCCGCGACAGCAAACTTCGCTCACATGGCTGATGTGACGAGCGAACACATTGCTTCAATTGTGGAGACTGCCCACAATCAGTCTCCAGATGGGCAAATGGATGTCGTGATTGAGCCTACAATTGAGGCAGAGGAAGCGTGGAGTATGGTGATCGCACAAGGCTCAGCCATTTTCAGCCCGAATACTGTCTGCACGCCAGGATATCAAAATCTGGAAGGGGAAGCACTAAAGATGCCAGCTCCTGACGATCACGTAGCGATGATGAAAAAGGCAAAGGGAGCATTATGGTATAAAGGAATCGTCGACTTTACTCGGCTTTTGGAGAGATGGCGCGAAGATGGCAAACTAGAGGGTCTGGAAGTGACTGAAAGTAAACACGGGAACAAGGAGAGGCGATAGACAGGAATTTGACTACAAAAATACCATTTTTTATCAATAAATTGGAGATGTGCTGTGACGAATACATCCTCACGGCTGCAATGATGCCGGCAGAACAGGAGGTGCTTGAGTCTCCTATATGCTGGTTAACAAGTTATACGTACTGGCTCGATACTACTACTTACTGCTTTCAAAACTTCATAAGTGTTGTCTGTACCCAGGACCACCTGGTCAGGCTTCACTCCATCTGCCCACTTTCTTTCCCATTCAACGGTGCCATGCGCTCCGTTTACCGGTGGGCTATTCTCCAAACTCGTAGAATGACTGGCATGGCTTTGTCTAGATCCAGCAGCGTGGCCGTTTCTAGCTGAACCATTAACTTGCTGATGACTTCCAATGCCAGTACTAGGGTTAGCCGAAGTTCCACGTTCATTGAACTTGCGCAGGACGATATATCCTACACTTCCGCAGACAAAAAAGAAAGTGGCTGAGCAGCTGGCAATGAAGATGATTGGAATTACAAAGAGTAGAGCAAAGCTGGTAACGAAAAACGTAACAGTCAGAGAAATTATAAGACCGAGGAGGAGGCAGCTGGTTAGGGAGATGAGAAGGGTGGCGGCTGCAAAGGCAAGGAAGAGAATGAGAGGAACGCCAGCTAACGCGGCTTGGATAGCAAGGAAGGCCTAAAAGTGTGCATTAGCACAAGCATTGGAGGAGATTGGGGAAATAGTACTGCAGTTTTGGGGTTATGGCGTGCATAGTCGTGTGCCTGTTCCACCATTTGCTCACGGCGTGTGCGCGGGAGCAGTTGGTTTGTGGTGGCCTCAAACTGGGCCTCGACACTCTGAACAGCATGCCTTGCATGAAAGCCCACACTATCAACTAATTGGCTAGCCTTCTGCATGACCGAAGGCATCGTGGATGTGGGGAAACGGATGGATTGGAAGGAATTCGGATGAGTAAAGGACAGGGGAGCAATGGATAGGGAGTGACGATGCGATCACTCAGAAGCGAAAGGAATATGACTGCAAAACAGCGTGGCAACCAGACAGGACGTTGGCAGTTGGTTATACTGCCATTGTATTGTGGAATCAATCAATCGTGGGCACGTAAAGGCTGGGGGCCGGGAGTGGAGAAAGACGGCCAGAACGCATGATTCGCGTGTACGTCATGCCGATGTGTGCTAGCGGGCAGACCCCTGTCGCTTGGCAGGTCGTTTGTCGTCTCACCGCCCATGATTTCTGCCAATTCAGGGTCGAACTTTTTGACATGTCGCGACACGCCCTCCCATATCGCGCCCGAACCGACGACATGAGCGACAAGAAGAGAAAGAGACATACCGAAAACGGCGAGCGCCTCAAGAAGAAGGCTGCCGCTGCGCCACAGGGAAATGTTCGTGTCGACATGGTGGAGAGCAAAGAAGCCCTGGGCCCAGTGCTGGGTACGTGATGGCTTCTCCAAAGACGGGCGCATGTGTCTCCACGCCCCATGGTGTTGCCTGCGCCGTCGCCGATATCGTATCACTCTGTTTGCTGACTTTTTCAAGCCGTCACACCGGGATTGAACGTGCCCTCCAAGATTTCCCTTAATCCCTACAAGCGAACAAAAGTCCTTCCACAAGGCGAGAGCACTGAGCTGCTCTTCCAGTCTTCCGATCATCCCCGCCTCGACTACACCGCACAAGAAGAGCGCGATGGAAGCTCCGAGAGCCAGCTGCAAGACTATGTTGGCGTCTACGACCCTGCCACCAACAAGCTTCAAATCGTCCCAGTCAAAAGAGTCGTCATTCGAAGCACGCTGCGAAGCGAGGTGGACGAGATGCGCCAGGAGCAGGCAGCCATTGAGGCTCAGAACAACACAATTACAGCTAAGAGAGCTGCCCTCGCAGCCGAGTTTGGGTCTAAGAAGTCTAGAAAGGCCCTCGAGGACCGCACGCTCAATGCCATCAAGAGCGGTGCTTCAGCAAACGAGGTTGCTGACAACGTTCTCCAACAAATGTCATCCTCGACCAGCGTTATGCCGACCACACAAGATCTTGCAGCCGCTGTCGACAGCTCCAAGCCCCGGCCTATCCCCAATCTTGCCGCAGAGTATCCCACCGATGTTTACCCTATCAGCACTGTTGTTGGCAGCGAGTTGATGTCCATGCTTGATGTAAAGGACTGGGTGCAAGCATCAGCAGCTGGTCAGGGTGTCTTCGTGGCGAGCAAGTATGTCGCAAAACGCATTGTCAAGCTCGCAAAGAACAAGCAAATCCAGAAATTGAAAGTCTTGCGCTTTATACTACTCTGCATAAATTTCAATGCCGCTTTGATTGGTGGAGGTGGCTCCCGACCGAAGAAAATACCCATCAAGGGCAAGTTGGAGGCAGCCATGGGTGAGGATACGCCAGCTGGATGCGTTTTGGCAATCAGACGGAAGTTTGCTCCAGAGGGGTGAGTCTTGTTTTTAGTACCATTTCCATGATCTGACGACTAATACCGTACAGGAGCTCCGAAATGCCTCGATGGAACGTCGACAACCTCATGACACATATTGCTGCCGCGGCACTCCACGTAGACGATCAGGCAGTTGACGTGAACGACCTACGCGAAGATCTCAAACTCGAAAACAAGGAGTGAGTTATCTCTACCTGTACGCCAATCTTTCACGAATGCTGACATCATCAATAGAATCAAACAGTACTTTGCCGAACTGGGCTGCAAACTCACGGCTCCGACACAGTCAGATCTCACCAACATGAAACTGACAAAGGCTGAGAGCGTCAACCACTTCATCGCCAAGTTGAAGCTGCCTCTGACATTCCCGAAGGTTGGAGGTAGATTTAGGAACAAGTAGTTTAGCCGAGCATTCTTGTCGCTATTCGCATTGATTTGATGGTTCAAAAGCTTTGGGTTATGCTGCATTTTATGGGATCAGGTAGGCGTAAAACAGCCAAATTTTCTGTAATGCCAGGGTGTTTTTCGATTCATCATGGAAATCGACTACAATCTACTCATAAATCTGTTCCTTAGAATCGCCATGTTTCATATAAGGCTCATTTGGCTTGGTTTTTTCTTTTTACAAGGCGTCCATCTACATCTCCCACCTTGCTTAGTACTTTCATCTAAACCCACTCCAACAGCCTATCACCACAGAAAGGGTGTCCTTGTTCCAGTGATATCCCCCTTAGGGGAAAAACACTAGACAGTGCCCTGATTTTTCTCCTTCGAGGAAAACTGAGACCAGTCTGTATGTTTGTTAGACAACGCGGATGGCAAATGATTTGAGATACTAAGTATTTAACGTGGTTCACAAGCGAGCGGACACCCCAAGCGAGCGGACACCCCAAGCGAGCGGACACCTCTCCACCAGCGCGTCGACGTC
>JAWDHC010000299.1:0-33740 GCA_036172615.1 Curvularia verruculosa
GTTTGGTGGGGTGCGCGACTCGCTTGCCTGCGCGACTCGCTTATCCACTACGTTAAATGCTAGTGTACCTCATGATTCTTACGCAAGCCCATGTGCGACATGTAATCATTAATCTTGAATGCATATACATGCGCTACCACAACAGTGGAACCTCATGAAACATTGATCTTTTTTATGAAAAATAGCCGTTTCTCTCTTGCACCTACGTGTCATGCTCAAGTATTCCTTTTCGTGTTCAGCTTGTACCGAGTCATGTCCCCATGCGGTGCCGCTTGCCGAAAAGCTCGAAGAAGGGGTAGTACATCGCAACCCCTGTTTGGTAATTGCGCCCTAAGTAACGAGTTGGCTTTGCCACCGCCTTTGCAGAAGTTTTAAGGTCGTGGCGTGGCCGCGCCTGGCCCTTCATGGCGACGCATGTATGTGATCGTTCTTTGAACCGCACAAACCAAGCAGATAGTTATCTCCACCAGGTCTAGTAAATTCAACCCTCGGCAATAGTACTTGTGGCTCGCAGGTTCGCAGAGCATGATGAACTTTACCAACTATAGTACTAGATTCTCCTGCTTAGTTTAGGAATGAAAAGTAGGTTGGATTTAGATTGATTCTGCCATATGAAAACTCTGTCATGAGCGTGACACTGATCTGCTATCATCCTGTAATATGCTCAAGTTCAACTCTGAGAAGACTTCCATCGCGTTGCTTCAACATATCCCATAATCTTGTCCTTGACACTGGGCCAAGTCTTCATGCTCTAGAAACTGGATTGAATGGCTACATGATACTACAAACGATATCGATGGAAGAAGGATCGGCAATAAGTTTGGGCATCATTCCTTTATGGAAATATTGTTGAATGACATTGGCTTTGAAAAAGGCGAAATTGTCCCAGACCTGACAAGTTTTCTCACTTTTCTTACGTATAATATATCTAGCCTACTCCTATTATAGATATTTTTAATAACGCCAAAGATCAACACATTGACGGTAAAGGACGGTACTGATAAGGATGTTCACTTGTATAAGCAAGTATCATGCTGCAAAATACGATACGAAGATCTGCAAGAGTGAAGTGTTTCAATTGTACAATAGATCAGCGCTTGTTGATGTCTATACTGGGTATGATGAACCAATGAAGAGACTCTTAAGATTAACCCTTTTCCTTAGTTATTGTTGCCTGTGGTAGAAAAAGAAAGAGAAGCTGCACTCGACCAAATTCTGCAAATGAATGATGGCTCCGTCATGGTACGTTTTTCTGGACACTAGGCATTGTGCGGCACTCAGAATTCCTTATAAAATATGACCAGGAGTTCAAGACTATAGTGCAGTAGATGAATGTGCTTGAGTAAGAGTTGGCTGACTTGTCGGAACTACTCGAAGCTAACGTGGGAAAGCTTGTTAAAAAGATAGTCGAGCAAGAAAATGCCATACGTAAGGCTGAGAAAGAATGTGTTTTCATGTTTCCGATAATTTTTCGCCGCTGTATCAAGGTCTCTGACCGTATTTTAACTGAGTAAGCATGCTATCATCTCGAGAAGGATCCCAACTTGCTTCCTTATTGGTGCTGGCGTTGTATTATACATAGGAGCTGCGTCTATCCTTATCGAGATAGATGCACACCCAGGTGTTTCACTCTAAGAGATGATGGAAGGTGTGTTCAGAGCCTCCGGCCTAGCTGGGCAAGGTTATCATCTCAGATGATATGCCGTACGCTCCCACTGACGATTAATTGGCAGCGTAATTTGGAAATAGAGAGTGTAAAGAAGAAATGCCAACGAACAATGCCTTTTAGAAGTGAAATACGATTTCCGTGCCTGATTGGTTAATGCATGTCTCATTTGAATATCGGTGAAAAGAAGGTCGTTGCTCGCTAGCCTGTTGGGTCGGATCCGAAGCTCCTATCTCCAGAAATACTCGCCGTAGTATTCATATTTGGGAAAAAGTCATTCGTGACATCGACCTTTACGTCAGCATCATTCATGAGATTCAGCCTGCCACAGTAGGTAATCCCAGCGCTCTGATGGCCAAACGCATAACTGCCTTCGCGCTAGCTGAAGATTGGCCAGAACAAAATGACGTGAAGGTCAGTGCTTTAATACTAGCTAACTTAAGCACTTCTAGATGTCGGCCGTAATCTTTGCTGTGACATCGCCTCAACATGCGATGTCATCTAGTAAGCACTTTCAAACAAGGTTATTCCATAGTAAGGCGATGCATTGGTATCACTACGAAGATTTGCAAAAATTTAGCCCGACTTTCCCTCTTTTCCAATCCCACAGAGTAAATGGGAGAAGTTCTAAAAACTTTGAATTGAAGCATAATTTACACAAAATCAAGAATTGACACGATCCTAGCTTCAAAGGCAGCAGAGAAACGGTCGACGCCTGCTACAATTGTACATACGACGTACAGAATTGTTTGCTGAATCTTCGGGACAGCTCGACAGCTGATTCTAGCGAGCTTCATATCACGTCGCAAAATCTTGAGATACACATACAAGAGGCTGAAGATGAGAAGGCACGATGGACGAGTAATCCATGTAAAAAACCCCGAACTGTTCCCATGGTGACCCGTTCTGCTAGCAAACTCACAGTATATTTCATCAGTGAGACGATCCAAGAAAAACCAAATTAACGGATTGTGCCGAGAGTAATGGTACTGGCCATCACAGGCTGGGCCCATGCAGGATACTGTAGGGTACCAGAAGTTATTGTATCGTTTCAGCTACGGAGATCACCGATAGTCCCTATTGCGTGCCATGGCCTCTGCTATTCTTTATAGGGTAGGCTTTGCCTACCCCATAGCAAAAGCTGTAGTAATACAGGGGCGTCATCTCTTATAGATAGCTTGATAACTTTTCTTCTACTCGATTTGATTAGGAAGTTAGATATTGTGGTGCAGTAGCTGTCAAAGTGGTGGCACGTGACTAGACTGTATGTATGTATTGAGATGTCTTTTTCAAGTAGATAGACACCTTCACTTACTGAATTGCTGGTGATTATTACTCGGCTATCTGATTGGGGGTTGTCCCCTTGATCTTCTCGCGCGCTCGTTTGCCCAACGTGCCACAACATATATTAAGTAAAAGTCAAAAGGACCAGTGAAGCTAGCTACTGCTCTGAATAATAGCTCTAGTGTTGAGCACCAAGTGAGGGTACCTAGAGGGGTGACCCGGGTGGGTAGGCTCTACCTAACCCCTACCAATTTACCAGCCTCACTCAGCGCGCGGAAGACTGCCTAAGAGATGTGACAAGTCTTGGAAGCTCTATGGAGACGATTAACAAGAGGTGGGACTCTATGTAAACGCAAATGATCAATGCGGGCAATATGTGGTCAGTCTTGTATCAAGGGAAGACTTCCAATCGGGTGATCGATCTTTACAGCACCACTTGGAATACTGTGAGAGTTAATCTTGCAAGTTAGGCGCTCAATCAGAGAATCGCGACTAACGACTGTCATGGCTTGCGGCAGCCCCGGAAGAGTGGGCCCATAATGGAACGTTTGGTTCTCCAAAATCGATTCGAACAAAATATCAAGCATCTACGCCAACACAGCTTCTCATGTTTATTAGCAAAATGAAACTTGTCCGGCACTGTAGGATAACACCGGATAAACCCGAGTTTTTCGAATACTTGGCCAGCTTCGTTTACGGAAGAGTCCGTACTCATTTCCGCATCCACAAGCCTCTCATTCTTGGCTGTCATTAAATACTGTGTAGCTGCTTCCTGATTTAGATCTAAGTTTCTCACATATAAAGGCCGGATTACTCCCGGTTGCAACTTTTACCATGGGACGTTGTCAGCATAGATCCAGTTTTTTATATTTCGAGTATAGACTGCTTACATTCTCGGCACGGAGGTTCTTCCGCTGACTGGCTGACGTTGTATTGCACGGCACATGGGATCCCCAACTCTGCAAGCCTTTCAAACAACTCATGCCCGTCAATATGCTTGAAAAAAAAACTTACTAAGAGTAACGGAGTGGATATGAGTATGAAATTAAATAGTATAAATATCCCTTTAATCTTCCTCCCGATACTGGACATCTCCTATTGTCTTCTCATTCGTGTCATTGAAAACGAGTAAAGTTCTGTAAAATGAAGATCCTAATTACCGTTCTGGCTCTTGCCATGGGCGTTTCTGCGGTATCCGATTCCGTGGAATCTTTTCAAGAATCATCTCCGGACATCAGAGTTCTGATCTCGCATTCTGGTAGCACTCGGATTAAAGCTGCAATAACGAATCACGGCGAAAAGGGCTACAACATCCTCTCTACCGGCACCTTTCTTGATAATCGGCCCGTGGAAAAGGCAACAGTTAGTAATGATGGCGTAAAGGTTCCATTTGTGGGCATCAAACTCTTCTATAAAAAAACTGGAATCGATCCTACAGCATTCATCTCGCTCGGCGCCAGTCAGACTTATGAGATCGAGTTTGACCTTGCTGAGACCCATCCCCTTCACAAATCGCCTCATGGTCTACACAATATCAAATCCGAAGGGCAACTCCACTATGCCGATTTCAATTCAACACAACTTCTCGGCCAAGTTCCGTTTTCGAGCAACCAAATCTTCGTCGACGTGGATCTCACCGAAGCTGCTGCTAAGTTCGAGAGTCACAGTAAGAGATCTGAACTCGCTGAACGAGCGGCCATTGCGCGTTGTTCTTCCACTCAAGGGGCTCAGGTTAGTTGGGCTCTCGGTGCCTGTTCTCGGCAGGCAAGGGCGGCTGCAAATGCAGCGCGAGCCGGTGGGCGCTTATACGACAGATGGTTCGGAGACCGCTCCCGCGCTGCAGCTATTGTAAATCGCCTCAATTGGGTTGCAGGGGAATGCGTCAACAATGGCAACAATAGAATCACGATTCAATGCAATGAGTCTGGTTCAGCAGAGAACCTATGTAACAGTGGAGGCACAATTGCATTCGTTCGTACAGAGCAGAACCGTATGATCCTATGCGGACTTTTTTTCCAAGATCCAGAGACCACAACGAACTGCGGTAACATTGGCATAAGCCGGGCTGCGACTTTAATCCATGAATTCATGCACCTTGAACCAGCCGGGTGTAGTGATTTCGCAAATACGCCGGCTGGTGCCCTAGCATTAAGCCCGGCGAACAAGTTCAGAAACTGTGAGAACTACTCACTCTTTGCAGGTGAGCTAGCCGCGAACTGCTAGGCTAAAGAGTAGGAGTGAGAGAACTGATGAAAATGGGGTGCTTTTCTAAGGAAGCGGAATCTGTACATGTGGTTTAGCTATGCAAGCTGTATGCAACTAGACGTTGTAAATGATCACACCCATCGACTCAATCCATTCGAAACTCTTTCTCCTTCTGCTACGTATCTTTCGCTCTCCTTCTCCACTTTTCTTTTAGTTCTTTTACTTTCGCTCTCTTTTCATTATTGTTTATATAGCTTTGCTCTTATCAGCCTTTGCTGCCTAGCCTCTACTTACCAGCCTTTACCATTTAGCTTTACTTGTTAACATCTATTTACGAGCTCTTATTTCCAGCTTAATAAGCCACTAGCTTTATCTAGTAAGCTAGTTGTTTGCGTTAGAGCTCTTTGAGGATTTCTCTAGAATTCGCTTTCTCTCTTTACGACATACTATCAGAAGTTTACTATACTTAGCTTGGTATATGGTTTTCATACTTTAAGTAGATCTTCTTTGTTCGTTCAGCTGTTCAGTTGCTATCATTGCATGAAGTCACACTCAAAGGTACGGAGCTATGATTCGTGATTGTAGAACTAAGCCTATCGCCAGCTATTGAACAAAGGGATGGCGTGAATTTTGAGTATTTTTCACGAGATGATCCTCCATCACTGGAGAAATCGGCTTCCTACATGAACTTTATAATTCTATTTTATTCATTATAAAACTCTCGATGACCTTTTGGCGTGTAAGACCCGACTTTAGCATATCAATAAACTGTTTCTATCAACACTCGCATTCCTGATCTCATCTAAAAAGCGACATTTCTAACTAATTTAATATGATTAACTCGGGTAATCGCAGAAGTTGCAAGAGAATTCAATTACATTTCCTTGAACATCCACAGACGTCCAACCTTGCTACAGAGTCTGGTTTCAAACTTCTTCTAATCTTTCAAGGCATCCTCAATCGTAATTCAAAATACACTTTACAATGAGTCTTACCCCTAAATATAAGATCAAACGAGCAAGAAAATAATGGCGAAAACAGGATTGGGTAAAAGACGTTGCTCCCTTGGGCTGAATGTATAGCAGAAGCTGTCATGGGCGGAGAGACCTGGCTAACGAGTATGCATTCGTCCATCGTACAGGAGAGGAATCATAACGTAAGACTTAATGTTTCTTACTTCTGACCTCTTACCTCTAGTTGTACCAAAGGCCAGATAGTGATACTATCTATTCGCGTGACAGAGTCATGTGATCCGTTTGGTGGAGACCGTGGAGCCAAGGTACCATGCTCCAACAGAAAAAGTCACAAGCTCCTATACTCATCAATGATCTCTACAATCTTGTCAAGTATGTTCTATCGGAGAAATCAATCTTTTTCTTAAACTCTATCGCTAAGACAAGGTGTTCTTTGTGGAAGCGAGCGATGTAGCTTGTTTCTTGTCCGTGTGTAGGTTTGCACTATCACAAGTTTAGGAGAAGCTCTTACCTGTTTAGCCCAAGCGATAACATTTCCAGCCTGTAACAGCCCAATCAATCGTGTCAACCTAAAAAATTGATGGTGTAGTTAAGGGTCCCGACACACCGCCTCTAATATCGTAAGAGGTGGCTAGAACACCCAACGCACGAGCAAAGCGGCCAGCCAGGATTACGAAACATACTGCCTGTAACTATGGTTTATGTCATTTCACATCATGGATGGATTCATGACCATTGCGATGTGCAAGCGGAGGATATTGCACAATACATCTCGGTCCGATTATAGAATCCAAATTTATCTCGAATGCTGGGGAATCGCTCAACAGCCATGAAGATTTCCACAAGAATGCAACATGAACTGGAGAAGTAGCTTTAGCCTCGCATTTGTTTTGTCGCTTTCTATCCCTCAGGCAAGCAAGTGTGCATCGCAACACCATTCGTGTTATCGCATTTCGTCTCTGCATGAGCTTATGAGCAGATACTCTCACATTGTTATTAACACCTGCGCACTTTTATTCACTTGACCATAAATCCACTGAGCCATTTTTCCGAGTTGAGTGGCTGACACGATGCTATTCTCATTCTGTGCTGCATGGTTGACTTTAGAAGAGTGTTAAATTTGTCAGAAACCTAGTTATGAACAAATCTGATGTAAGACTCCGAAAGTTAGAGTGGATGACCCAGCGAACGATGGTAAGATGGAGTAGGGAAATTATTTAGGGGTTCTTGCAAGATCCACCACTAGAGAAATATAGGCTTGGCTCTACCATCTTTGAGATATCCTACGGGCATAAGACACGTGAAGTACCCTGATCTTACATTCTTAGACAATATTGCTTTGGCTTTTATCGAACCTGGTCAATAACAGCCTCGTATTCGAACAAACGCTTGTCAAGAACAATTGGTGTTGACGTAGGGATCGGCTGGAGTAGAGCCGAAGAGGTAATTGCGTCTAATAATAGTTTAGCTTTCGGAAAGTTCCAAGAAGGTGACCGGCCCGCCGGCTCTGCCTCCGCCAATCAAAATGTATTACGAAATATTGTTGCATAGTCTGGGAGCACGCACGGGATAGTCGGCAGGGGATCGACTTGACGATGTTGTCAGAACACGTGAGACTGAAGGCAAGAACACGGTACAATATATATATATTGCTGTTCTGACATTTACTGCTCGTCACAACCCAAAAATCCTCTTTATCAAAATGATTCCTAGCAACGCTATCCTCCTTTCCGCATTTGCGGCCTGCGCACTGGCTGCACCAGCCGGATCTCCAAATCTAAGCAAACGTCTCTCAGGTCCCACAGATCTCTGGAAAGTACCTGCTAGAAGAGACCCGAGCGACCCGAAACACCTCGCATGGACGCAAGTCAGTCTCGTTGAGACCACTATCGACGTCGCGGCTGATGACGGCCGCATATTCTCATACTACCCGGCTATGTACAACGCTGGTGGTTCAGCTTATGTGCTTTTCTCTGGCTCCGCTCAGGATGTTGATGGTATGGGCCAAGATGTGCGAATCTCTTATCGCACAGGAAACGGATGGAGCAAACCAGAGATCGCTTTTCCTTCCGCTCTCCTGCCAAATCAGACAACTGTCAAGAACTCAGAGTACTATTGCAGCCGCGGCATCGCTCAAAGAGCATTGCAACCACTCGGCATCGTCTATGCCGGCAACCCGCATGATGAGTCCTCATCGGTATACTATGCAGTCGCACAGTCTAGCGACAACATCTGTCCGGGTAGCTTTCAATCAGCTGGTCGCATTGCCCGTCGTCTGAACACCCAGGGTAGCCTGGCGGATGGGCCATTCTCTGGTGACCCATGCTGGATCGAAGTTAACGACTATACTGGTTCGCATCAGTGGGCTGAGACTGTATACGGCACCAAGTACCACATGAAAGTATGCGAGGACAAAGATGTCATCAACGCCGCGTTGAAAAGACCACAAGATGTACCAGCACAAGCAACGTCACTCTTCAATTCACCCCTTGTCGCTGCTGATGGAAAGCACAACGTCAGCTATCCTACTCATGCTGTCTGGATAGGAGACTCTACTGAGACCCAGGGCCATTACATGCGCTTCTGGTCCGATGTCTCTACGAAGAACTACACTGGCAACGCTTGGGTCGAGTACTCCGCTGATGGCAAGGACTGGTTCCCCGTGAAAGACGACGGATCCCAGATTCAGCAAACAAACATTTACAGCACATCGAAGGCTTGGTTCGGTAACAGCGAGGACACACGAGTATACATCTCCAACAGCGGTATGGACGCCAACTCGTCTCAGAACATCCTCACTGTTGCAACTTCGAAAGGCTCTGATCTTGCTTTCCGCAACATTGGAATCATCCGTGGTGGCGACGCTAACAAGACGGCTCCACAGGGCAGTCGCGGCCCATCTTTTACAGATATCCCAGGATTTTACTGGCCATCGGCCATTTTCTCTGGCTCTGAGATGCTTGTCGCTTACAGTGAGAACAAGGCAGCCATTCACATTGCTACCATCAGTCTGGAGGATCTGCCATAAAATTTTCGAGATGACGCTACATCTTATGTTGTTGGAAACACAGTGTTTAATGTCTAAAATGTTTGCCAGTCATGTCGCCTGCAAACTTCACGATCTTTAAAAAAAATAGACCTGAATGCAATTTTTATCATCACACGCTTTGTATATGTTTATATGTGTTGTCTCAGTGATTAATCTAGATTCTTTTCTAGCAATATCCCCTGTTCCTATGAATGATGAGAACAGCCTTTTCATCGATTACTCATACGAATACGACTGGACCTATTGAAGAACGTAATCATCACAGTACATCCTCAATTTTACTATGCGTGGGTCGATGACAATGCTGTATTATACCTGAACGAAACTTGAACTGCCTGTACTTGATACTGCAAGTGCGTCCAGATCACTATTACGACCGCTTTCGTGATGTTCAATTGGTTGCGTAACTAAATGCAGCCATCAATATAGATGCTTAGATCATGTAAGAACCAAAGTTCTTCTAGTCCCAGATCTTTCAGCGTCATGTACTAAGCCGCTCCACACAAGATTTGTACTTGTGTTGTTCTCCTCACGCTCACCTGCTATGTGTTGCTGTTTCAAGATTGACTTCACTTTTCAGATACTTTTATGACTGCCAATTGACAATGTATGTCGCCAACATGGCATTGATGGAATGTAATAACGTTGTGTTTGCGGTGGGCATTACGATTCGAAAGGCATCTTTCTAGCTGTTCGGAGATATCAGCTGTCTACATCTCCCACTTGTTCAGTTCACTGTTGACACATGAATGGATTACCATGAGTTTGAATGTAACTGGAATACTTTGCGGGGAACTCATCGAAAAAAGGACGTTGTGAGACACATTGCTGCTTATATATGTTTTTCGCAGAATCAGCCCACAGAACATGTATAGGCTGTGCCTTATTTAGTACTTGGCCGTCCGAGTTTTAGCTTCAAGCATGCATTAAAAACATCCATAATCGCATGTGGGGAAGATTACAAGCAACCCGGAATCCTGTTACCGGGACGGGCCAGATCACAGTCCAGGTGGAAGCTACTCTGTGTGACCGCATTCTTAGTTCTGGTTGACTGCTTGGCGACTTGGGTTTTCCATTTTTGGTTGCTAAGATCCGTTAGCATCCACTTATCTTTTCGGGGTTTCTTGGGAAATGCGGACTTGGTGGGTTTGGGGTAATCTGCTAACATCGTGCCAAGGGAAACTAGTTCTGAAGCTTTGACTCTGTTGGGGTATGTCGCGTGTTGCCACGATATATCAGGATTCCAGTGTCAATAGAATCTACCTGGATCCGCCTGTTGTACCAGACCTAGGAAAGGTGTGTATTGACAAATTGCGATGCTTTGTATGCTTCTAGCACTCGGGCTTGTTCCATTAGCAATAGACAACGCGAAGGTGAAATTCTAGGCATTGACGCCTGGGCTTTTGCATCTTTGCCAACTGTGGTTGATTTTGTGATGTCTTCAAGCTGATTAAGTGATGCTTCCGGCCGCGCTGGGAAACCCTGCCAAGCTCTAGTACTTACCTAAGAATCTTACAATGCAAGGAATGCCGGAGGAATAGCCCCCAAACGTCTTCACGGCCGACGTTACCGATCTCGACGACTCATTGCAACACCTCTCTACGCCACATTTTGACTAGCCGTCCCGCTTTATTATCGTCTTGGAGCGGCTCTTCTGCATACCGCATATCGGAGGCAAGTGTGTGATGGCTTGGTGTCTTGTGTAAGGAATTCTTTATCCATCTCGTGACCGCAAAAAGCGAGAGCTAACACGAGAACCCACTGCTTTCCAGTGGGTACACATTGACGCCTCAAAAGCTGTCCACGCTCATTGTTGAGTTTTGAGATTTAGAAAAGCGACTAGTATGGCCATAGGAGACTTTATAGTTCGCATACAGATGACGGCGCGGAGATGGCAGACAACCGTGGTTCAAAGAGGCATGCCGGACCACGTTGGGATGACCCGCTTTACCCCGCACATATCCCGAACCCGTCGATTTTTTGCCACTGTGATGTTGCCAAGCAGGCAAGCTGCCAAGCTCATCTCATGCAACCTTCGAGGCCAGTCCCGCCTATCATTTGGTAACAATCCAAACGCCAACTATCGGCAAGGCTTCACCTTGTCGTCTGCCAAGCAAACCTTCGACTGGATTCGCTGATGGCCTCGACAACAGCTTGGAAAAGCAGGTCTTGAATGCAATGTGGGACGATATTTTCCTTTTTGTATTTCCCCGCGGGAAAGGCAGTAGGTGCAGCTCGTGGTAGTAACGTAGTAGTGGACTTGGCTGTGGTGCCTTCGAGACGAGGCCCATAATCTTAAAAGCGCATTCCATCCTCTACTCAAGGAGATCAACGTCGGCCTGTCCGTCATATTCTATACCTATACATCTTGGAAAAAAGACCACTTTCATACAACATATGGGTTGCTTCAACACTCATGCATCAGGGACTTTGGACCCACCAGAGGTCCGCAACTGGCGGATCCACATCATCGCCCTTATCGCGTCCATGTCTGCACTAGCTAGTAAGTACAGACGATCACTGTAAAGACTGTAAATGCTTACCATCGATGTAGTGGGTTACGACACCGCCGTTATTGGCGGTACTATGGCCCTTAACTCTTTCATTAGAGACTTTGGACTTAATGGTATTCCCAAAGTCAACCGTGACACAATTCAGGGCAACATTGTTTCCACATTCCAGGCTGGATGCTTCTTTGGTGCACTTCTCGCCTTTCCCTTTGCTGAACGGATTGGCCGAAAGAAGACCATGATGATCGCTTCGTCCATCTTCCTTCTCGGTGGTACCCTCATGACTGCCGCTCAAGGTAACCTAAACATGATTTATGGTGGTCGTGCCGTAGCTGGTCTCGGCATCGGAGCTTCTTCCATGGTAAGCACTGACAACAACTACCCGACGCTTTTTCAAATGGTCAACACTAACCCCGCCTAGGTAGTACCTGTTTATATTTCCGAGACAGCGCCGCCCTCTATTCGTGGTCGCCTCGTTGGTATTTTCGAGATTGCATCCCAGGGCGGTGGTATGCTTGGTTTCTGGATCAACTATGCCGCTGATCGAACCATTGATGTTAACACTCAGACACAGTGGATTGTTCCACTGGCTATCCAGCTAGTTCCCGGTGTTCTGCTTCTTCTTGGTGTTGCATGGTGCCCTGAATCACCTCGATATCTTGCTAGGAACGACAATTTTGAGGGCGCTGAGCGCATTTTATGTATGATTCGTGGGCTCGACGAATCCCACGCATATATTCAGCATGAGATGAGTGAAATCCGTGCTCAAGTCGAAGAGCGCAGCGCCAATCGCCAGAGCAAGAAGGCACAGTTCATGAAGCTCTTCCAGAAGGGCGTCCGTAACCGCATGGCTATTGGACTTGCACTTATGTTCTTGCAATCGTTTACAGGTGTAAGTATATTCTGGTACATGTAGCCAGACAGTAAATAAAACTAACATACTTAGGTTAACATCATCACCTACTACGCACCCCGAATTTTTGAAACCCTAGGTATCTCTGGAACATCGCTCAAGCTCTTCTCTACCGGCTTCTATGGTATTGCAAAGACGCTTGGCATGTTCACATTCACCTTCTGGGTTGTTGAGAAGGTTGGTCGTCGCAAAGGCCTAATCTGGGGTGCCGCTCTTGGCTGCATCCCAATGTGGTACATTGGTGGCTACGTCATGAAGGCAGACCCGGCTGGCGCTGCTCTAAGAGGAGATGTCTCACGAAATGGCTGGGGCTACCTTGCCATGGTATGCGTATACGTCAACGCGTTCATCATCTGCGCCACATGGCAAGGTATTACCTGGACTTACGCATCCGAGATTTTCCCCTTGGACATTCGCATGCTCTGCGTCTCGCTTACCACAGCCGACACTTGGCTTGGTTCTTTCATCATTGCCCGAAGCACTCCTTACATGATATCTGATCTGGGCTATGGCGCATATTTCTTCTTCGCCTCTATCCTTGTGGGAATGGGCATCTGGAGTTTCTTCTTCGTACCTGAAACCAAGGGTATCAGTTTGGAAGAAATGGATGCGCTGTTCCTGCGTCCCATCCACAAAGCAGTATGGTCGCAACTTCGTGGCAGGCCCATTCTAACCGAGGAGGAAGTTGTTGCGAGAAGCAAAGGCTTAGATACAATCCGCGAAAAGGATTTGGGTGTCGAGACAATAGAAACTGTCAGGAGGTAAGACACGTAACAGGCGGCTGTAGGAACTGGGTCTCGATAGTTTCTCAGACTCACAATAGCTCCTTGGTCGCCGAAAGGAGTCAGATGCTAGCCTATCGACGATTGCATAACACAAATAGATACTTTTCTGACTCCAAACATGTCACTATAACAGCCATGTGTATGTGTATGAATATGCAATATATAACCTCCGTCGGAGAATGGTGTAGCCCTTTACTTGATTTGGCATAGTGCAGCGCCACATCTCTTTCAGTTCTTAGCATTGCGCCTTCGAGTTCTTGGCTTTCCGCCTCTTCTTGGGAAATGTGCGACGGACAGCCTCTTGGCGTTTCTTTCGGCATTAACAAAATGACCGACGATTTCGGACGTACGTACTTCCGCCGAAGGCTCGGAAACTTAACCGAGCTATGTATGTGCCCAAGTGGCAGCCTTATATAGCCATGCATGGTATTTGGCCGAGCGGACCTATAGTATGAATGAGAAGGCAGGTTTGATTCGTTCAGTCAGGCAGGCATTGGAACGAAAGCCATTTTTTAATCAACATGAATACGAAAACGCAGGGTGTTTTGTGTCAATGTGTTCCATGGCGTAATTGCGTGTAGATGATTATGAACTTCAGAGCCTCCAGTGCGATAACGAGGAACGTGCCTAACTTTTGCTAGGATAAGCCAGACAAGGCAGGATCAAAACCTCGGTCTAATCAGAGTGGAAAGAGATCGTCATATGGGAAACATTGGAAGCAAATAATGCCTCAATGTGAGTAAACAGTACAAAAATATCTTGAATCGCCAGCAGGATTTTCATGCACCGGCTAACAGTGTGTGATTTGACAGATAGATCAGAGTTTCTCGTACACAATTTACCAGCGGAATAAATTACAAAAGCTTGGAATATGTATGGCTAGGTATATGTTGTAGCATGATGCGTGATCGAGCTCAAAAGAGCTTGAGGCAGCCCGCAATCGGACGTTCAATAGAAAGCTGAACAGTAATCACTAGGACTGGATTGAGTGAAGAAGTTACCTGCCGAGTCGGAAAAGACACGCAATGTAAGTCTATAGTCTGTTCATGTGTTACTGTACTACGATGGATAGTGTATTCCGGCGATATAAGGTATGTGATCAGAAGAACGGTATATGTGCGTAAAATGTGGTCATTATGTTGTCAATCAAGCTCATGACAACTAAAACAAAACTCCTGATTACTATCGCTTCGTCCTGATCTTCAAATATCGTCAGAGATTGGGCTCAGTCCTTGCGCAGTGCCTAGTCTGTCCTCAAACCACAATCTCAACCGCTCAACCCTATATCGATCGGACATCCACTCGCGGAAGTAAGTGATGTTTGTTCCTGGCATCTCAAAGATAGAAGGATATCCCTGTGGCGGATCCACATCGCTCCTCACTGGCCACGAGCCCCGAGTTGATTGCCACTCTTTGGTGAGCATGTAGTTATGCAGCAGCTTTGCTCCCTCGGGATGCGGCGCATCTTTCGGAATGGCAGCGAGTTGGAACCATGTTACGAAAGAGCCCTGAACAGGGTGGCTGATGTTGATGTTTGAGGTTGGAAAGAGGCCGTCTGATGTGAACGATGCAGCGCGCGTGGAGTTCTTGCTCGCCATGATGGTATCAGGGGAGCGTGTGCCACGGACCCAACGGGGGTTCTGCTGGAGCAGCTTGTCGAACCAGGACACGCCATACTGTTGCATGCTATTTTTTCGTTAGTTACCTTTGCTTTCGGAATGCTTATGTGGGTGGGTACTTACATCAGGTCAAAAGCATACAACACCGCGTCATCATCGTTAGGATAAGTCAAGACAAGCTTGTCCTTGAACTCTGGCCTCAACCAATCCTCCCACTCGACCGGCGCCTTGATCCCAGGCAGCTTTTCCGTATTCCATTTCCCAGCCCATCCCACAGTCAAAATGCCGTAAAATGCCGCACGAACATCCTTCATTGGTGGATACACTTTGTCAAGCCCCACAGGAGCATAGTGTAACAGTGCACCCTCGCTATCCCACCTTGGGTAGTCATGGACGGTCTGAAACGCAATGCTATCGACATACACCTTGCCCGAGGCAAGCTGCTCATCAAAACGCGGGCTGTGGTATTTTGAAAGATCGGTGGTGAGGTTGAGTTTCATGCCAGGGAAGCGCTTCTCGAACTCGTTCTTGAGCGCGTCTTCGTCGGTGCGCTCGTCACCGCCCAGCCACATTGTCACAACGCCACCTTCAGCGAGAGCAGCCTTGTAGATCTCGTCAAGTGAACGTGTTTCAACCGTGGCGGCGCCGTCAAACCCCAGCAATTGGTCATATGCCAGTGAACGGCTCGCCAGTAGGATGGCGGCCGTAAAGAAGGAATTAAGCATTATGTGTTGAACGAAGCGAAAGATAGTGTAACAGAAGAACTTGTCGTGATAAGGGAAATATGTCCCCTGAACCCGAGCCTGTAGAACATCAAAACAAAACAGTTGCTTCGTAGTTTATATAATCTATCCAGTTGTGCCAAGTGCCAAGTTGGAAAGCCATTTATTGTTATTGATGCGGCTCTACATCCTATTGCAATCCACAGTAACAAGATCATCGCCTTCCCTAGACGATAGAGGCGATACTATGTTTCCCCTATGCGTACTGTACATAGTACGTAGAAGTCTGGACCACTGAAGTCTCATGATTGTGCTAGACGGTCCTTTTTCGGAACGCTATTCGGGCCGTACTATGAATGAGCCTCTCAAAGCCCATCCCCCTTCCCCGTCGGATCTCCAAAACCCGCTTATTTTAGTGTGGCGTAAACTACTAGACGGAACTCAGTAAGCGCCCCGGCTATCCTCTCCAGCCAGTGTAACCAGATCTGCCCAGATCGATCCTGAATACCTGCGGTCGTAAAAAATGAGTCGCAGATTTGTAAAATTATTCCTGCACCTTCTTGATGGGGTAGTTAGTCGGAAATTATGCTTCACACTACATGATTCAGTATCCTTTTGCGCCGCATTCTCGCATAGGATGCAAGCATTGAAGGTATTTCGGAAGCCGTTATCCTAAATACAGGGTCTTGGTTGTATCGATCTTCCAGCATATCTTAGCTTGTGTGCGATGTTTGTTAGCTTTGCCGAGTCTACGTACTTACGAGGAAGCTACGTAATCGTAGGGGCTATGCAGTACTTACTTACCCTCCCTTTAGGGGGAAGATACTACAATAGGTTAGAGCCTAACCACAGGGATGCTAGCTATATTATTCTCCAGAATATGATCTGCCGTGACAGCCTAGATCAGATAGCTTCTGTACCTGTTACATAAGGAACAATGCGAGCCGCATGTTTTCATACCTGCTTGTTTGCAAATTCGATAGCGCATGCAGGGCAAGAGAGATACCCACTCTTGCAATAATTGCGGATCTACTCGTCATCTACCCGCTACACTTGTTCAGATACGAATGCTATTTGCTCACAGTTATTGCTCAAGCCTAAGTTAGATTGGATCATATCGACGTTGCCTGGACTAATACTGTGTTATACCCCTGGATATGCTCTATTGGCCATGATTGTAATGGCTTTGGCCAGCACTTTCAATAACCACATTGCTCAGCAGGTTATTCCCGGTTTCTGTCTTAGTTGACTCACTCATTCGAATGACTTCCATCCCATCAAGGACCTCTCCGAAAACGTGTTTTCCATCTAAATGTGGTGCCGCAGCAGTGAAAATACAGAATTGTGAGCCATTTTTGTTCGGTCTAGGATGTATAATTAGTGAGCGTATCAACTAGGTAAGCAATTTGGACACCTCCTCACCCAGGTTTGTCATGCTCCGAAGCCCGGGATGAGCATGCCTGAGCTTGCAATTCTCGTCATCGAACGAGTCGCCGCCGAAGATACAAGCACTACAGGTCCCATCGCCAATAATTAAGCCACCACCTTAATACAAGAATGTCAGAATTTACTTTGTTCTTAGTTGCGGCGGCTTTGAGATATGTCATATCGACTCGACGTACAACGCGATGGAAGGTGCTGCCAGTATATTCGCCGAGATGACTCTCCCCATTAAAGAACTGCCTGAAATTCTCTGCCGTCGCAGGAACTAAATCAAGGAAAAATTTCATTTCCATACGTCTGACCAGTTCTCCCCCCTATGGAAATGTCAAAATATACAATCGGGTTTTCACGAAACCTCTTAGCTTTCACTGTTGCGCCTTCTCCAGCCACGGGAGTATTTTCGTCATTCTGTATCGGTGCAGTAGACTGCACTGGACGAGCCATTTCTGTCAAATCTCCAACATCATTTCCCTGGCTGCCTTCACAACCCATTCTTAACCGTGATTTGAAGCTTAGTATGACAGCAGTAGGCCGCAAGACGAAAGAGGGTCAATATCAAAAAGTGGATTATGGGATTTGTGATTTGCACAAGGAAGTTGCAAATCAAGGATCGAAAGTCGGGGAAAATGATGATCTCATGCATTAGCAGCTATTGGGATTGTTAGCCGCATTCAAGATTGCAGGGGTGGTCAGAAGCTTGTGCAAATGGCCTCATCCACTGCTTCTATCCCCACTCCGCTTAATAGGGCGTACGATATCATTCTACCTGAGAAGATATATGTTTCTTCACATATACTTCGAATCCTGGAATTGTGGCCGGGTTTGTCGATGATTGCGCTACAAAGTTGATAATAAGACAAACATATTGTTCACCAATTTTTGGTTATGAAGATGCTAGGACATAACAATTTATTATTGCAATGGTGGCTCATTCACACTATTTTAAGCACAGCATTTTCCTGGCTTGCCAATCGTCCGTGATCAATCCAAGAAGAGCCTTGTGAATCATCATTGAGACCATGTTGTGTAAAATGTTCCAACGCTATATGGCTTTCACGATAGACTAACTGAAAGACCTGTGGCCAGAATCAGGTAAATTACGCACAGATACGTTCTGTCAAGACGAGATTGATGCTTGAAAGAGAGGTAATTTGGCGTATGACAGTATCAGCCTTAGATGTTATGCATTGATCTCCAACAGAAACTCATAATTACGACCCTGCACCGTATTTGGTAAGCGCCATGCTTAGGCCGAAAGAATCTCTTTCGCAACACGCTCTCCAGAGCGGATAGCACCATCCATGTAACCAGTCCAGAATTCACTCGTTTCCGTGCCAGCGAAGTGAATACCTCCAAAGCTCTCCCTCAATGCCTTTCCATCGCTAGTCAATATGTTTGGTGAGGCAACAGCTACCGGTCCACCCCTCGAAAACTCTTCAAGGTCCCATCGTTGAAGCACAAACTCTGTGATGTTCGCTGCTTGTGCTCCAAAGTACTTGACATATATGTCCAAAACTCGCTTTTCGCATTCTTTAGGGCTTAATTTGTCGAGAGCTCGCATCTCATCTGCAAGAATGAACCCCAAGATGGCACCAAAAGCTGTGTCTTCAGGAGTACTGTCGAAGGTCACTCTCACTGGGCCTGAATCCGAAATGACTTGTCCACTCAGGCCGTCTTTACGCCAAAAAGGAGTCTGATAAATTGGTATACCTTTGCCAATGGATGCCATCTTCATGTTTTGATTTAATCGCTGGCGGCTGGCTGGGAGCTTTGGTTGAAACTTTATTTGATTGAGCAGTGGAGGTGCCATAGCAAGAACTATGGCCTTTGCTTTAACCTTGCCAGCGCGAGACTGAACATCGTACCCTGAATTTGTCTTGGTAATGCTGGATACGGCCGCGTTGAAGGCAATGTTCTGGCGACCGACCTTGTCGGCTAAACGTTGTGGGATAAGACCAGTTCCACCCACCACTCGCTTCTCCTGGGCACCACCCGTCGTAGCAAGCAACCTGTCCAGAGTCCCGACTGTTGTTTCATTACCGGCGGCGGCGGTGTACGCCAGGAGATACAACAGCGATATCTCGTCTGGATTAACAGAAAAGATAGATTTAGTCAAGGTAACCAGAAGGAATCGGGAATCTGGCAGAAGTTGTTGTTGATCTATCCACTGCTGAAAGGTGATGCTGTCCCACTCAGAAGCCCTAGGATGTAACCAAGGCGCACTAGTATTCAGCTCAGCTGCCCATGCGTCCAGCTGCAACCTCGCGGTGGCGATCTGCACAAGAACTGCCTCTTCAAGGGGCGGCGCGCCACCAAGTATGGGATCCGGGGTATAGGTCGACCTAGTTCCATTCAGGTATAGTACAGTATCTCCATCGATGTATGTATCGAATGTTTTCAACCCTAGATCGGAAATCATCTGCAGAACTTTGTCTTGTGTTGGACCGACGAATTCGGCCCCAACTTCCGTGACACCACCATTTTTCAGTGGATAATTGTAGACCTTTCCGCCAACACGATTTCTTCCCTCAAGAACGAGAACAGACTTTCCTGCTTTGAGAAGATCCCGTGCTGCTGTCAACCCAGCGAGGCCAGCACCAACAACAGCGACGTCAACTGATTCGGCTATAGCCGCTGCAGAGACAAGGGTTATCAAGGAAAACAAAAGGAGTAGCATGGAAATACCACTCGAATGGACAAAAAGCGAGGAAATCATGATTAAGGGCAGAAATAACCGCTCGGCTGAGATCATATGTTCCCAGTCAATGGATAATTGCTGAAGATTGGTAGGATCTGTCGAGCGTGGTGGAACATTCTTTCTGTCCCGATCCTGTCATATATATATTTACATGTTATGTCCTTCCAAAATTGTATTAATAGATCCGGGAATCAACTTTGGGGCTCAGCTTAGCCATGCGATGGCTTGAAAAGGCCGTTCCATTTCATATAAACTTTTGTAATTGCTGCAGTCTCGTTGATTGGCCAGCGCCTGTCCCAGATGACCTTGCAATCGGAAGTACTAATGGTTGACGGATACGCGATGCCGGAAGGGAGTGCCAATCAAAAACGTGATCATAGAAGGTCGCACTCTACCTCGTATTAGAGCCTTCGCGGTGTGGCTTATAAGCGCTAGCGATGCAAACTCGTCCGAAGGATTTGCTCGCGGGTTCGGAGGTGGTCCAGGCAGCTATTGGCTGTCATTCGCCGACTCCTAGAGACCATACCAAGGTACTTGATACCCTTTGAAATAAAGCAAACATTCTATGTCAACGTATGTGTTTTCTAGTAGGCTTTACGAACATCCACAAAGCCTTTCGTATGACCTTCATCCTCACTTTTCCCGTAGATTCCGTGATTCTCGTGACATTGGATTCCCGATCCCAATAATATAATTCTGAACTTGGACGCCTAGTAATATGCCACACGCACTTCACTTTCGGTTTATGCACGTTTGATCTAGTAAGCCCAATTCTGCTTAGTCGGGGGCTGAGCGAGCCGAGCCGAAAAGATTGTAAGTTCAGGATGGGTCCGTGCGTTTTCCTCACAGGTATCGAACAATACCTCACTGAGCGATTAATTGTTGTTCGCATCGATTCACTTGACCTCGAATGATGAGTATTAACAGCGAATTTAACTCGCAGATTGCTGTTAGAACCGTTTTTCTCAAGATTTGGGTCGTCGAAATGGAAATATTCAGGCACTCACCCTTCGCCGTCAGTTTCCCGCTATAAATGCCAAGACACTCAGCCAAGATCAGATGATATTGGTGGCCGTGGGGAGAGTAATAATAGCTAGGTATAGATTGGGTTGGTTGGTGGCTCGAGGCCTGTGGCGCACACTATACGTCCGAAATAGATTTCGCAACATACACTCTGACGTCATAAGCTATCAGTACTGCAAAGAAGGATTCTCATCACTATATGCATCTTACGTACGTTGTACCACGACATGTGATTAAGCTCGATAGGTCATGTAATGGCCCGCAGCGAAAAAGTCAAAGAAGATCTGAATAGTACTTGCTAATAGTAAATTGGGCGAAGAAGATGCCTATCTACTTCGAAATGAAATTCCAAGATACATATACCATCAACACAGTCACGTGAACTCACAGCACTGTGTACAAGTCGCATGTACGTAAAACTCCACGCAAGTTTATGTTAAGTAGAACATTTATCTACTCATAGATTTCTACATCTTTCACCATCTTTCAACCAATGAGCTACTTTGAAACTGCTAGGTAAACCCATGAATTTTTAGTAGCAATTCGCGGAACAAATTGAAACATTTTCGATGTAATTAATCGAATACCAAATTTGGTATTGAATCGCCGGGAATAGGTGATATCCAGTACAACATTTGGAAATGTTGCAATGCCTATCACGCATTAGGAATCCTGCACAATGCGAGAATAGATATGATGCTGGGTGAGCGTTGGAATCATATACATAACACATAAGACGGTAACTTATCGGAGGTTGAATATTGCAGAGTGTATTGTGGCACCTTGAAACCTCTGGAATCTTGGACAAGACCAGGATCTCTTGGTGTTTGCACCTGCCATTTTGATGATTCTTAGGTCATCCAGTTTCTGGATGGCGCACCTATTTTCCATACCATGCAACTTTTTGACAATGTACATGATCTGCTGACATCGAAATCACTGGTGTTTGAACATCTCAGCAAGTTTCCACATACTCTGATCTAAAAATGATACAAAGCCAACCCCCAAGGAAGATGCGCTCACATGATCAACTCCTCATTCTTATTCTCAAAATGCCCACTGCTCCATCCACCTCCTCATTACAGCCGCATCAACAGGCTGTCCGTCACGTAGCGTCTGGCTTATAGCTTCTGTTCTTTGTGTGTCTAGCTTTGGTAGCCCGGTTCCTGCATCTGACCGCATGCCCTGGTAAAACTCAAGCAGTTTAAGTCCTGGGACACACTCTGCGTTTTCCCTAGTCTGAGGGATGCTCTCAAGATCATTCAACCAATCGTCATAATCTACGATCTCAAGATCAGTGCCAGCCTCTTTGAATGAAGCTTCTATGACGGGGTAAAGCTGGCTCCATGTTGATACGTGCGGGTTGACAAGGTTGTAAACTTGGGCAGCTTCACTGCTAGAAGAAGTGGCAGCAGCGATGTCAATGACAGTGCCGGCAGCGGTATCCAAACACACCCAATCCACTCGCTCCATATTTCCCAGATTACGCGGCAACTTCTTCAAGATCTTGCTCGTTTGCACAATGGTCGGCAACCACTCACGCTGGTTCCACGCAGCACCGCATGCATGTGTACTCGGCCCTGCAAGTTGACCCGAGCGTACAATGGCTGTCCTTATACCTAGGCGATGCGAAGCTGTAGCTAATATCTGAGAGGCAACAAACTTTGATTCAGCATAACCCTGAGGTTGTGTGAGGGAGCCATCGAACAGTGTAGTGACAGACTCAGGCACACCAGACCTGTCCTGTGCGATGCTTCCCCAATTCGCTACACTGGCTATTGAAGAAACAAAGATGATGGGCGCATTGTGCAGAGATTCCAGCGCGAAGTCGATGGCACGGCAGGTGCCAGCTATGTGAGGATCCTCAAACGATTCCAAGGACAGGTTGAAGTCGACGGCCCATGCATTGTGAATGAAAACAGTGGATTCCTTGAGAAGACGTGCATATGTCTCGTGTGAGAGCCCAAGTTTCTCCATACTGAAATCGGTCTTGAGAAACTCTACTTTGGCCAGATCGAGCTCGGCGTCGTGGTATTTGGCAAAAGTCTCTTTTTGTCGAGCATACGCATTTCCCGACCGGTTCAAACAATAGACCTTCTCGACATCTTTGTTCTTGAGCAGCTGCTCTAGTATATGAGTACCAAGACCTCCAGTGGAGCCGGTGAGGATGAAGGTATGTTTCGGCGGAGGTTGCACTGGAGCTGCCCGGTTCAACCACGTTGGTCGGACTATGCCTTTTGTGTATTTCCTGACCATAGCATTAAGCTTCTCCTCCCGAGTGAGCGGCTTAGCCTCCAAATTGAGCGTGCCTTTTAGCAACGCAGTAGCTAACCGGTTGACGGTTGGGTTCTTGTAGACTGTCGAGAGATTGATGTTGGCGCCATTCACCGCCTTTCTGAGGGCTTTAGTGAGTGTCAAAACATCTAGAGAGTCGACGCCGAGACTGAAAATATCAGTGTCATTGGTGGTATTCGTATTGAAGGATGTGAGCGAACGTGAGAAGATTGAATGTATCTTTGCCTTCATTTCAGAATCGCTGGAGGTATCATGGCTCGGGTCGCTTGCATATCCCTCATCAGCGTACATGGCTTCAATTTCATCTCCGAAAGCTTCAACTGTTCGCTGACGTACAATTGAGCCTTTTGCGGCTCGAACGAACGCTTTTTGACTGCCAACAACAGCGACTTTGCTCCGATAGATGCGTGCATGAGCAGGCGCATAGTGGTTTGCTTTTTCGATAAGCGGCCAGATTTCATCGACAAGCACCGCAATATCAATATTGACATCCTGTATCATGTTTGGTTCGATGAGAAGTCCGACCTGGAATCTCCCTTGACCGATTACGAGTGCGCCTTTGACCCATGAGTGGGATTCAATAGTCTTCTCCATTTGCACTGGGTTGAACTTTTCGCCGTTGCTTAGGACAACGATGTCATCGCGCCTCCCACTATATTTCCAGAGATGAGTTTTAGACGGGTGACGTTTGAAGAGATCCTTAGTTCGCCACTCCTGGATTCCAGAGAAAGTGTAAAAAATGGCCTGATATCTTATATCCTTGGGTTTGATGACCAGCTGTAGGAGAAAGGAGCGAAGTCAGTCCATGCTGTGTGTAAATCTTACAAACGTCACACGTACCTCATATATGTCTTCTTCAGCAGGTTCCATAATGACATTTGAGCATTGACCAAAGTTGAAATAGGCCCATTCCTCTGGTATGGATGGGAGCAGTACATCCAACATAAAAACTTCAGTGCTCCCAATAGTATTTGTAAGGTTGGTAAGGTGACAGATCTTGTTGCCAACATCTTCAGCTAGAGGAGCCCCACCAAAGAACAGATGCTCGAGTTTGCTCAATGCTTGAAGACCCCTTTCTGTGGCAGCCATGTCCTCTATGATAGATGGTGGAAATTGGCCCAATTTTGGGTGAACCGCCTCGATAACATCAATGACGAGATCGGCGCTCAGTAATTTCTCAGCTGGCAGTTGCACAATCGGATTTCGGAACATTATCGGCCGAAGGCTGATGAGGATGCCCATAGCATGGAAAAGGGGACTGGTGCAATGAGGAGATGGGGGTCTGTGAACAAGACCTTGCAAACATGTTCAGCACCGTTTTCTGGTCCCAATTGACCATGGGCATACATAGTATTCAGCCCGCCTACTGTTAAACGGATAGGCTTAGGATGACCTGCAGCCATGTTAGCAATTTGTCTTTTTATTTTGATGGCTAAAAGAAGAAATTATGCTTGCCGGTTGAGCCGGAGGTGTGTAGAATCAGGGTTGGGGCCGTGGCATCACGGCAATGTCTGCCAGGATAATGTTCCATGGGCTGACTGGAATCAAATAATTCGTCTGGTGTAGGTATTTGGTACACCTTTAGATCGGGTACTGCATTCTGAATCGCCTCCACTGCCGTCTTGGTCTCAATTGTAGTCAAGAATACGGTGCATGCTGTGTTCTCTACAAGAGACATCTGACCGTCAAGTGAGTTCCTTGGTGATGTGAACAATGGTATGTAGCCTGTCTTCATACCCGCAGCAAATACTACCAAGTATCGCAAGTCGTTCGCGCTATGCCAAGCCATGATCAGTATGTCGATTCATTGATTGAATTGACAGTGCAGAGACATGTGACATACCCCATATATCCGATGGTCTGTCCTATTTGTTCAGCGACACCACATGTACTTTCGATCCAAAGCGCCATTCTATCAACTGCGCGCGCAAGATCTTCAAATGTAACGTGTGCCCATCCTTCGCTGATACTGGAAGGTGAACGTGGTACTACAGCGCATGTTGAGTGTGGAACGGAATTGCGTGCTGAATCGATGTAATCTGGCACTGCCATCTGTTTTCTGAATGCTGCATTGCTGGAGAAATCTCTGTCATGATCATCCGTAGGATTAGATAGTTTGAAAACTTGAATTAAGTGAGCCTTTTCGTTAAGGAAAAAACAAAGAAGCGGAGATGTTATCTCAAGATTATCACAAAGAGACTCCTACTCTATACAACATCTACGAGGCAGTACCAGGTATATATACTTGGTGCGGATATGTGCACTGATATCTTGCCGATCTTGCCGGATGTTGAGAAAAAAAGAAGAAGTACACAGGTGACGCAACATTCCAACTGGCCTTGCGGATGGCAGCATAGTTTGGCATCTTTCCTTAGTAAGTCCGCTGGTGGCAACTGGCATTGTACCTATCAGCAGGTAACTTTCCTAAACCAGATTTGGTGATGTTGGTGGGAGTTGTCACTAGGTAACGGAAGTAAAGCAGCCTTATGCAAGTCATCTCGGCCAATCCTTGAATCTGGTCTGGTGACTGCAGTTCATCGCGCCGATTCGGAATATTGTACTGCTATCCGATTTGGTGAATGACCACAGGACTCGGAAACAACTCCACCAACGAAGATCGGTTGAACATCTGGTTGGCCTGGTACAGGTGTAGTCTACAAAGTAGATGCCGCGTAACTCTCCCAAGGCTAGTGTATGACGCCATCTAGACGGTTCACGGAAGCGCTAGGGTTGCGAGCTCGTGCAACAGCGAGTATATCCGATCTTCCAGGAGCGGAAACAAGCAAAAATGAGCTATTTTGCATTTTCCAGAATGCATTAATGGCTGATAGTCGGTATATGTGTGGCATTCAAAAGGAACGTGAATTGCTCGCATGACCCATGTGTCTCATGAGTTGCATAATGGGAGCTTTGCGGATTCAGCGAATTGCAGCTCATAGGGTTTGTTGCAAAACGGCTGAAAAACATAGGCAGAGTGCTGCGATCGGAAGACAGTACGCGACAGCAGTGTACCAAATGCTGGATCCCAATACACATAACTTTGTCAAAACCCGATTGCGTCCAGGTACTGAAACACACAGCCTGGTGAAAGGAGAGTAGACAGTAGGGGTGTAGATGGCTACCATTATCTGTAATTAATGGCTTTATTGTAAAAGAAGTCATCATGTAACCTCGCCGGGCTGGTATCCATAATGCAACGCCAATCCATCCATGCACCAAGTTGCCCCAAAAAATAAAGTACAAACGGATAGCCACTGCAGAGCAAGGATCGAACCTCCATCTGAGTGATACCGGTGGACGGACGACAACATACTGTTTAGTCAACGCCCTCAACCTTTCTTAAAAATTCTCTGACACGGCCAACTTCTACGCCTTCACCTTCCTCGCTATCCAGCGCTGCCACCAGGCCTTCAAGACATTCCTCGATTCGACTTTCTTCTACCTTAGTACACAAACTGACAACCTTGCGGTACATCATCTCCAACTGTCCGTCTTTTTCTTTCAACATTCTGCTACGTTTGAGGAGTGCAGTGTTCGTGGTAGTATAGGTTTCCAGTCGTTGCCGAAGAACTGATGCGGCAGGAAGTTGTTGGAGAACGAAATTCTGGTATTGGGTCTGGTGCGACACCTGATTAAGGGTTGACGGGTCCAAAGGTATCGATGTGGATAGATAGATGGGGCCATCTGAGGCACGCCGATCTAGGTGATCTCCCGCTTGTCGAAGGTCATAAGGAAGGTCATCTTCCTTGATGAGCATGCCTGCACCTTCAGCGTCTGCGTAGCCAATTCTCTTCTTGTCATGAAGATCGATGGCGCCGGCGTTAACCGACAGCATATGTCGCTGGGGTTCTAACCAGCGTTTGAGGTTTGATATCCGCTTGGCACGGTCTTGTCTAAGACGTAAACGGGCACGAAGTGATTCAAGCTTCTGTTGCTCTTGCTTCTGTTGACTGGATAATTGGGTGATGAGCTCATTGGTCTGGTCAATCGCGTCTTGTTTCAGACGCGCTTCTTGTGTAAACTGCATGGATGCTGACTGGAGAATGCCATTCATTACTAGGTTTCTGGTCAGCATTACCGTTATATAGCCAAGGATCATGTACTTACAAGGCTGTATCTCTCGGCTCGTCTCTTCAACTTTGCTCAGCGGCGCCTTCCCCTTGCTAGGGCTGGTTGCTGTGATAAGAGCTTCTCCATCTCCCAAGTCTGTACCCACACCAAAGTCAATAGGTCTTGTGCCTTTGTGATTTGGGATGGTGGGGTCAGCCTGAACTTCCATCAACTGAGAGATGATGTTGCGATTCCCTATCCTTGCTGCCAAGTTCAAGGCGGTATTACCGGCTTTGTCTCGCGCATTGACCATTTCTTGCATAAACCTCATCAGGCCAATGGGTTTGGGGTAGTTGCTGGTATCGTGAAATGATGGTGTTTGACCGCCACCAATGTTGCTGCGGACAAGATACTCAAGCAGGGCTTCTAGGTAATATTTGCTGGAAGCTGCACGTCCTTTTATGGCGCACGTGACTGCGATATGATGCAATATCGTTCGTCCTTGGGAATCGCGTAACTCGATCAATGGCGCCAGGATCTCCAGAGTCTCCGGGAAGCAACTGTGGTCCAAACTGTTGTTTACAGAAACCGCACTCATCAGGGGAGTCTGACCAGATGCATTTCCTCGGAACATGTTTGCACCTTTTGATACAAGCAATCGCATTAAAGAAACACGGGCTAATGTCGCAGCCCAGTGCAGGGCAGTGTTGGAAGTATTGTCGATGGGCATGTCAAGGTCTGCACCAGAAAGATGTAATATGGCGGGATGATTTGTAAAGACCGACCTGGTCTGATCCGCGAACAGATCTGTAAGCATGGCCTGTTTCTCTTCGTTTTGTTTGGTATCGGGATGTGGCAAGGGCGGTAAAGCAGTTGGGACCTCGCCGTCGGGAAGAGTGATGCGTTGGCCCGTTTGCTGTTGGTAGAAGCTCTCACTTGGCTCAGTTGGCGAGCCTAGATCACGCATGGACATGTCTGCTCCATTGGGTTGAGAATACGATTCTTCTTGAGAGGCCCGGATACGCTTCCTTGGTGGTTCCTGCGGGTCTTCGATGCCGGTGCCGTAGGCGGAATCTGTTTGCCCGTTCTGAGCACTAAAGCTCCGTTCCGAGGTAATACTCTGTTGGCTACTTGTGCGAAATGATTCTTGGCTGGCGAGAGGTGCTTGCGACTGTCGTGCCATGCTTCTGCGGCCCTGGGATGATGAAGCAGGTCGGGGAGCCGGCGAATTCAGTCGTGCCACTTTGTTCATGGCCGCAAGCGCGCTTGTCGCAGTCGAGGAGATGTTGCTGAAAAAGGTACCTCCAACGCTTTGGCTGGTGCTGCGGCCGTCCATGCTTTGGGTGTAGAAGCGCTTCCTGTTGGCCGCCATGGCTTGCTCCTTGGTTGGCGTTTCGATGCCATGACCCGGCCCCTGATTGCCGTCGGCACTGATGTCGTAGTCTAGAAGCGGTCGCAAGACGTCTTCAACTCCGTACTGACGACAAAATTCTCTTCCCCGGCGGTAGTTGATCCAGGTGCCTTGATACTTTCCATAACCGCCCTGGACCTTCTCGTGCTCGCCTGTAAGAATCTCCTTTTCCAGCACCTTTGTGCGCTTTCCCTTATCAACGCCGGCAACCTTGAGGATCTGGGTAGCATTGAGCCAACCATCAGAGCGACGGCGCATGACAGCCACGCGGTTGACTTCCATTTCGTAGACGGATACGCCCGAGTAGACAGCCTAGAGGGTCAGCATGGCAAAACGACCAGAAAAAAATGATTGGCGGGAGTGGACGTACTGTATATATCTGAGGCTTCTCCATGGCGTGCTGCTGGAAGCCGTTCATGTCGGAGAAGGACCGGTTGAAGCCGGCGGGGGCAGCCATGAGGCCGTGGCCGTGGGGGGAATTAGCATACATGGCAGACTGTTGCTGCGAGGGCGACCCGGCGGGAAAGGAATGCGATGTGCGCGCGACTTGCATTATGTCAGCGCAAGGCTGGCGGACGAGGTGAATGCGCGCGGCCTAGGCGACGGTCATGGGGGCAGATAGTAGCAACCGCGGGCGAGAAGGGGCTGGCGGCAAAGGCGTGAGCAGCGGGCTGGCGGCGGCGACAGGCTTCTCTATGTAACAATCGGGCGATGCGCTGTACGACGGGCGTGTGTATCGAGGATGTTGAAACTCAGCGTGGACATGCGCTGCGGGTGGGCGGGGAGTGAATTGGCCGTCGTCGTGGAGAGAAGTGGAGATTCGCGTCCAACGCGTCTGTCGGTTGTGCGCAGTTGGCCAATCACGCGCCCATGTCCCGTGCGCCCGCACCAGCCTCACTGCCCACTAGCCTCACCTGCCGCTTTCTTTCTCTGCCCTCTCTTCACATGGCTGCGTCGCATCAGCATCCCCTCCATCTGCTGCGTGCTCTTCTGCGTGAAGCGTCGTATTTGCCCGATGCTACGGCGCGCACCTACTTCCGCCGCTACATCGTCTCCCGCTTCAAGGCCTACCAGCCGCAACAGAATGCCACGGCCTCAGCTGCCATAGACGCCCTGCACAGAGGCCGCCAGCAGACCTTCAAGCGCCGCCATGCAGCCATTATACAGTCGCGCTCCAAGTCGCTGCTCCGCAAAGGCCGCAAAGGACTAAACTTTCTGCGGCGCGCCAATGAGGGTGAAATACCATGTCTGGAGAAGGTACTCTTCTTTGCATACGGCCGTCTAGGAAGACGCAAATACGCACTGTTGGCCGATCTACTCCAGCCAGACCCAATCATGGACGGTGGTGCAATGCCATCTCCGAATTCTGATGCACCAGCACCGCTTCAGAAGCTCTACTACAGTGATAAGCGTTTCTTGCAGTACTTCGATGCCCCCAAAGCCGCTTCCAAGACGCACTACTCCATCTCTATCTCGGACCGCTTCTCCCGATTGCGCGCCGTCCTCAAGTCACAGCACCAGAAGGGCATTTCTATTCACCGAGAGCTCAAGGGCCCTGTTATGAAGACGCCCATCAACAATGTGTGGGAGCGGCCCATGCCCATCAGAAGAGCGCGCAATAACGTTGGTCGATGGTATGCCGAAACCATGACGAGAATGCTTCCACCTCTTCCCAACCACGAATGGGACAAGGTGCATGCTATGATGGTAGGAGATTGGCGCATTGACCTGATCAAACCCAGAGCGCGTGGTCTAGTTCGCAGTCCTAATATCGTCACTGACGACGACCTCTTTACCAGCACAATAGATGAAGCAATAGCATTGGACAAACCGAGTAAAGCAGATAGGCCTGCTGGCATACAGCGCCCCCATACCATTACGCCCAAATTCATGCGGCGACTTTATACTAGGATGCTCACACTCTGTTGTAAGCTTGACTACGACGAGGAAACCAAGCGCTGGAAAGCGACCTGGGGCGAACATGACAAGGCCATTAAGCCGAAACTTTATACAGCACCTACCGATCCAGATCTCTTTGCTGGCGTTGATACTAAAGGCCACGTTCCAAAGAAACCAAAGAAACATGATGCGGACAAATCTACCCATGTGCAGCCACGCAACGCCGATGGAGAATATGTGCGCTTCCCATTTTTCACCGAGTTTCTTCCTGAAAGCAGCCCCTTGCGCAAGGAACTAGACGAGTGGAAAAGAAAGCGTGCTGCAGCGGTTACTCTCCAGGCGCAGAAGAAGAAGAAGCAACTGTCATGAGTGGGGCACCTCGGTCGCCGAAAGTGGAGAGCTTGAATGCGCGCTACCTACCAGCTAGCCCCGCAACGCGACGTAGGGCGTGTCTATGTACATGGAGTGGTTCGTGGCCACAAAACCCAGCTTGGCCCGCTCACTTTGCGAAAAAGTCGCAGTACTCATCACTGTCATCCAATTGCACAATGGCGTCAAGCAATGCAACAATTCGCCACGCCCGTCGCGAAGGTACCTATCTTTGACCTCCCGGCATTGGGGAAGACAAGCTGACTTGCGTCCTGTAGACGTTCCTACTATTCTAGGCCTCATCCGCGAACTGGCTGAATATGAAAATGCTGGGGACAAGGTTGAAGCCACTGAAGACATTCTCGGCCGCACACTTTCGCACTACGACCCTACCAATTCTACCTTTTCCGAAGGCTTCGCTCGCACCCTACTCATCACTGACCCAGACGGCACTGTGGCTGGTATGGCAGTCTACTTCTTCAACTTCAGCACTTGGACTGGCGTCGCCGGTATCTACCTCGAGGATCTGTTTGTTAAAGAAGCCTATAGGAAAAAGGGTTATGGCAAGAGGCTTCTGAAAGAGCTTGCTGGAGAAGTGCTCAAGGTTGGGGGTAAGAGGCTAGAATGGAGTTGCCTCGATTGGAATGAGCCAAGTCTTCAATTCTATCAAAGCGAGGTCATTGGTGCAAAGAAGAAACAAGAGTGGATAGGGTTACGAGTCGAAGGAGACGCATTGAGCAAGCTGGCAAACTCGTAATGCATTTCGTGGGAATGAGAATATGACTAGCCCAGAAACCCCACGGGAATAAATCGAGAGTCCCTCATACTTACCAAACGCTCTAATGTGACTTGGTCTGCAAAGTGCGGACTCCCACTCTCGCTGCTTCTGCATTCAACGCATCAATCTCTGCCTGTACCAACGGGATACCTGTTGCTTCACGTTCTTTCTGCTGGAGCTGCTCAAGCTCGCCAGGAAAATATATACGGTCCACACCGGCCGCCTTGTCTGCGCCCACAACCTTGTCGTAGAGGTATTGCATGCGATCTCTGAACTCTTGTAAGCTCATAAAGAGGTCCGGTTTGATGGCTACCAAAAAATGGCCAACGTCGGAAGGCTTTGACGGGTCGTAGGGACCAGTGACATCTCCAGCGAAGGCCGAACCAGATAGCACTCCAGAGAAGACATCCATCATGACTGCCAGACCTGATCCTTTCGGGCCGCCCATGGGGAGCATTACACCTCCATCAAGAGCTGCTGCAGGGTCTGTCGTGGGATGGCCGTCCTTGTCCAAGGCCCAGTCCGGGGGAATGGACTCTCCTCTTCTCTTGGCTTTGTAAATCTTACCTCTGGCTGCAATTGACGGCGCCATGTCCAGAATAAACGGTGTTTCTTTCCCAGGTGCACCACACGCTATGGGTGAGACGCCCAACAGTTTGGACTTTCCTCCCCATGCTGGCAGCGCCGGACTAGAGTTTGTAAAGACCAGGCTCATCATGTCAGCGTCCAGAGCTTTTTGCACAATCCATGCGCTCATGCCAAAATGATTTGAATGCTTTACGCTTGCCATGCCAATGCCGTATATCTAAGTATGTTAATTAGCATTTGATTTTGATGTCTGTCGATTTTTCTTTGTCTTGATTTTTGTAAGACGGGAGGGTTCAACAAACCTTGGCAGATTCAATGGCAGCCGCCATGCCCATGTCTGCGGCTACAAATCCCCACCCGTTGCGTGCGTCCACTTGCGCAACCACTGGCGTCACTTGCGTAACCTCTGGGGTTGCGGCGCCATCCAAGACGCCTTGGCGGACTCGTTCCATGTACGAGGGAATACGATTCATGCCGTGCGTATCCACGCCACGCATATCGGCTGCAATCAGACAGCGCGAAACGATATCTGCATTCTTTTCGGGTACCCCATTTCCCACAAGTACTTCTCGTACAAATCTTCGTGCATCCTCGCTGCCAACGAAGATTTTGTCGTCAGAGGTGGGTTGGATCATGTTTAGGGAGAAACAACAAGCAATTTCTTTATTAGAAACCAGAGTTGAATCAAGAGGGAAGAGTTGGTCATGTTGACTCGGAATGATATTTCCAGTCATAGTCCATCTTACTGAGTCACTGAGAAGCCGGGGGCCATCGTTTTTCCGGTACCCCAACAATCCCATTGCTGGTACACATTCGCCAGACTGCATGTGGCGTAGTACATCAGATTCAGTATAGCTCAACTGCACGCTAAATCACACTAAACACGCCACTACTGGAACTGAAGCTGGAACTGAAGCTGACGAGGGAACAGGCCCATAGCCCAATTGTCGTCCCATGCAGGGCACAGACTCACCTAGTGTACGCTTATTCAAGAAAGGGTTAAGCTACATAAACATAATGCATTACTTGACCTGAGTGTTTCAAATCCAACACATCGCTGACAGAAACTACATAATACTCCTTGGTCAAGACTACCACCAAGCGGCAGAGACTTAGTGTGGTTCAGAGCTTGCCTGCTTACAGAAACACGGAAGCTGCAACTATATAAGACTGTAATATATAAATTATAACTATTAAACTGAACAAGGTAAGCTTACTAAGATATTAGTATTAACTAGTTATTGAATAATAATGGGTTTTGATCACAAATAATCGTCAGACATGCAGCAACCCACTATGGTCACAGGCGTATGTTTTGTCCCTCCAACGCTTTACAGTTTTTGCTCACAATCGTGTGAAAGAAGTAGTTAAGATTAATTAGATATCTGACTATTATTCTAAGCTTGTAACAACGGGGTTCTTACAGCCATAGACAACTGGACTAAGTACCAAGGTACCG